>JAQFVV010001191.1:0-96702 GCA_028023455.1 Epiperipatus broadwayi
TAGATTTGTTAGTAAAAAATAGTGTATGGGTTAAAATGTATAATTTAGGAATTAATGATTAGTATATTTTATTAAATATAAATAGGTTAGTATTTTTATAATAGTAGTTATAATTGGTTAGATGTTAATTATAATATTTAAATAAAAATCTTATTATTAAAGTTATTATAGTTTCATATGGTATCTATAATATGATTATTTAAAAATTAAATACTAGGTTATTTTTAAATTAATAAGTAAATAAATATGTAAATTATGAAAATGTGGCAAATAATTATTTTGTAATATGACCATGTCAATTCTTAAGATATTTTAAATGTATATTGAATATAATATATTATGTGCAAATTGTCTGTGGATCATAGGTGTGAAAATTAATGACATGACACAATTTTGTTAGTTGTAGTTATATAATTGGTTAATAATAAATAGTGTAGAGTTTTAAGAGATGATATTTTATGATTAATTGTAGAAGTGAATTGAGTGGAGATGGAAAGGTTGGTAGGGAATTATTTTTTGAAAATATTGATAATAAGTACTGCATACTACTAGAACTGAATTTTAAAAATATAGAAATGAATAACTGGGATAAAAATTTAGAAGTTGAGATGTCTAATTTTATTGTTGAGGATAATAGTTGTGAGGAGAGAAAAGAAGTGGAGAAATTAGTAGATTTTGAGACAATAGTAGAAAATACTCAAAATATGGATAGTAAAATAGAGGAGGAGGAAGAGATAATTTTTAAAACAGTAGAGAAAGAAGTAATAAAAACTGAGAAAAATATAGAGAACTTCTCGATGTTTGATTTCATGAAGCGTTTTGAATTAATGAGTCAAGGTATTGTTGATTCTTTTAGAGGAGATATGAAAGCTTTTAAAGAAGATATGAAAGAGGAGAGTAATAAAAATAGTATTAGATTTGATTCTCTTAAAGAAGATATGAAAGAGGAGAGTAATAAAATGAATATGAAGTTAGATTCTCTTAGAGAGGATATAAATAAAAATAATATAAAAGTAGAATCTCTTGAGGAAAATATTAGAGAAGTTAAAGAAGACTTAAATAAAGACAGAGAAGAAATCAGATTTTGTATAGATAATATAAATAAAAAGATTGATGATAATTCTGAAATTGTAAAGAATTTTAAAAAAGAAGTGGAAGATAAATTTGATAATCTTGATTTAAAGTTTAGTAAGAATGAGGAAGTAATTGAATCTTTAAAGATAGAAGTTATACAGATTGATGATAAGAATCAGGAATTATTGGAAAGAAGATTTTGTGAATTTTCGGAAAACACTATTAAGAGTTTGAAAGGTCAAATAGAAGAATCTATTAATCAGTGTAGAATAAATAATAGTGATTTAGCTTTAAAAATTGATAGTTATAAATTGAAGGTTGACAATGAGATTTGTGGAGTTAAAAGCCATATTGATAATGTTAGTGAGGACATTAGAAGTGTTAGAAGTACAATAGTTCAGACTAAAGTAGATATAAAGGATGAGATAGAAAAGGAACTAATAGAAAAATTTAAGGATCTAGATATTAAAAGAATCGATGAACATAAATATCGATCAAAGGTAGGTGAGAATTTGAAACGTATGAAAAATGACATAAAAGAGCAAGCGGGTATATTAGAACAAAATAGTGATAAGTACAAGGAAATATTAGATAAAAATTTAGACAAATTTAGAAAGGAGCAGAAAGTGTATGTTAAACAAATACTTGAACAGATTGATTTTGAGGGAAAATTTCAACAGATGTGTAACCAGATAGAGATGAAAAATGTAAATGATACAAGGACAGAATTAATAAAAGAGAAAGTAATTGATAAGACAGATGAAGATTATATTAATTTATCACTAATAAACAAAGTAGAATCTGTAAAGAAAGGTGGTAGTAATCAATCAGAACACACTGTTGTTAAAGAAATTGATAGCAGACCGGTTAGAGAAATTGTTAATTATGAGGGAAGTGCAAATAATTCGATGGCCTTACGTTTTATGAAAGTTAAGCCATTTAAGGGAGAGTATATAGAAAATCCCTCAGAGTTCTTGAATAATTTAGATGAATTATTTTCCATATGTTCATTATCAGAGAAAGAAAAAGTAGCAGTTTGTAGCAACCATTTATATGGAATTGCCAAAGATTGGTGGCAGTCACTTTTTGAAAAACCAGTAACTTACGGCGATTTTAAATGTCTTATTATAGGAAGTTTTTGGAACTCTGATAAGCAAGATAGTATTAGATACCAAATTACCCAGGAAAAATTCCATATCAGCAAAGGTAGTTATACAAGTTTTTTTAGAAATCAGGCTGTTAGATTGAAAACATTAACTGCTTGTCCATTATCAGAAGGACAGATTGTGAGAATAGTAAGACATAATTTGCCTAAAAATGTCGAACAGTTACTGATAGCTGCTGATCGTTATTCGATAGCAGAGGTTTCAGAGGTGTTAGATGCTCTTGAGGTAGCTGAGATATCTATAGACAATAGATTTAAGTTAAATAAAGAGAGAAATAATTATCCTTTATCCAATGTTAATGTCAATACTGGTATGAGATCTTCTGCAGGGTTTAAAAGGAGATATGAATACAGGGATAGAGATAAGATGTCTCCATACTTAAGAAAATTTGTTAGATTCGATACAGTTAGGAATAGAAATGATAATCAAAGTAATCAGCCTTCTACTAGTGGTGTGACCACAATATTAAAAAGACCAACTAATAAAGCTAGTAATAAGAAATTAAACTAAAAAGGTCTTTGCATGTTAGCAACCTTCAAAGAAATCAATTTAAAAAATTTCTTAGTCTGTATGAGGGTCCATATAAAATATCTTGCAAAGTAGGTGAAAATGCATTTATGTTAGTCACACCAGATGGTGAGAAAGGAACTTATAATGCAAGAAGTTTGATTCCATATCCTTCTGAAGTGTGAATGATAATTTTCAAAAAGATGTATCGTGGGTGGAGATTTTCAGTGTGATGTTCAGATACTTTATATTTTTTTTTATATCATGAAATAGTTTATTATTATATGTAGTAAGTTAGCAGAAGAAAATAAAGATTTTATTGAATTAGTTTATAAAAATATGTATGATGAGGTATCATTTGTTAAGTCAGTAAATGATAATTTAGGAAGAAATGAATTTTTTTTTGTCAGAATAACTAGAAAAGAAATCGAGTTAGCTGTTGAAGTAAATATTTTAAATAATAAATTAGTTAATAAAAGATAGAAGAGTATAAAAAACTCATTATAATGACTAAGGGAGGAATAAATGAAAATAGAGAGTATGTTAAAATAAGTGATAAAAGGAATGAATTATATAGAAGAATATTGAGAGAACCTAAAGAATATTTTAGATTGATGAATAATATGATAAGAGTGAATAGATCTTATGAAAGGTCAGTTTATGAAAAGAGTTATGGATGAATTTAAGAATTTTCATGAATATTGTAGTAATGATCATAAAATTAATAAATCTTCAGGGATAAAGTTAATCTCTTTAGATGAAAAGTGTATAGATTTATTAGATAATGATTTATTAAAAACTGCTAATGAAACTAGCAACAAGTTTAAAAGTAAAATGCAAGATGTGATTCAAAAAGGTAGTGTTAATTATAGAAATATGTGTTCACAGTTTAGTTTGTATAAAAAGGTGTTATTTAGAGGAATTAAAAACTTGATATTTCATGGTAAGATTAGAAAAAAAAAATTAATCTAATTAAAGATATAAATAAAGGAAAAGTGAGACTTAATTTTATAAAGTAAAAGAAAGTTATGATGATTTTATTTAAAAGTGTTTTCTGGTTGAGATTTTAATGTGATGTTCCAATGCTTTATAAAATTTCATGTTAAAGTGATTTATTATGATATTCAATGATAAGAAAAATTTTAACTATAAAAAAAAATGGAGATGATAATTATAGATTAAAGAAGGTGAAGGTAGATGGTTAATTTAAAATTTTTATCCGAAGGAGGAGGATATGTGCCCTTTTGTATGGGTCTCCATAAATTGTTATATCAATTTATTAAAAAATTTTAAATTTAAGATATATTACAGCTATATGATGTTGATTTTATTTATAATAATCTTTCAAAAGTTTAATCAAAGTAAACTATGAATATTTGATATGTGAAATTGTGCTAATATTTGGGAGAGACGTTTCAGTAAAAAAAATGATAATATTATATGGTTGGGAAAACTGGCCATGATCAATACTGCATTAATAAGTTTTGTAAATAAATGTTTAAAGCTAAAAGTTTAAAAAAAGACAAGTTAAAATTAAATGCATATATATTTATTGTTGATAAAGATTAATATTTAGTAAGTGAATATAAATATTTTTGTTATTAATAGTATATAATAGAAGATTAATATTTGATTTTATAATATCGAATTATTATTTTAAAGTTGTTATAGTATATTATTTGTTTTAAAAAATATTTATTTTATAAAATTGAATTGTTAGTTTATTTTTAGATAATTACAAGCGTTTATATCTGTGTTGTAAGTCAGGTGACAGATAGACATATGTACACATATGCTTGTAAGTTTTTTTAGTAAAGTTGCAAAACTGTTTTAAAATTCTATTATAAAATTTATAAATATTATATTGGCTATCACGAGATAAAAATAAAAATAATTAGTGTGAAATATTAAATCTGATTTTTAAAATACTGTTTAAAAAATATAATGAATAAAAATAGACTTAGTTTGTTTAGAAAAATAGTCTTATAAAAGTTAAAAGTGAAATAAAGTAAAACATATATTTTTAAAAAAATGCTTAATGGATTTAAATAAATGATAAAAATTAATTTAAGAATTAAATAATGTAATAAATAATAAATATTAAATAAGTCATTATTTATTTTTAATTTCGTATTGTTGGTAAGATATGTAAATAGGCTAGCAAGGTGATTGTTTAATTTACCAATCAAGTGGGTAATTTATTCCGGTATAAAAACGGAGGTTCAATTGTTCAGGGGGTGATTGTAATTTCTTTTAAGTGAAGTGTGCTATTAAATATAGCTAAGTAAAAAATTATAGACGCTCTCGTAATAGTTTCTTAATTTATAAGAGAGTAGTTTTAAATAATTTTATAAAAGTTTACCGTTTAATATGCAGTGCTAATTTAGTCATAATTCCCTATTGATCGTCTCTATCAAGGCTCAATTTTACTATCAAATAATCATGAAAATATCGTATAATGATAAAATGTGTTGGAAGCTTTATATTAAAAATATAGTGAACGCTGGATTAACTAGGAGAATTACTAGCTGGATAAAAATAATATATTGGACATTATATGAATTTAAAAGTTGATTATAATTAATTTTTTATAAACAAATATTTTAAAGAAAGATAAATACTTCTTTATGAAGAAAGTATTTTTAAATTATATATTTTAATATATCTTTTGGTAAAGATATGGAAGTTAATAATAATTGCAGAAATACTTGCCTTATTAAGTCTTTGTTATTTAAAAGACTAGATGTTGATAGCTTTTAAAAAAACTGATAATTCGGAAATTTAATTGATAAATAAATACTTATAAAAAACGTTATAATATTTAAATTCTATATGCTGGTTATATAGAAAAATTTAAAAAATGTTTTGCTGAATATTTTAAGAAATGCGCATAGAAGTATACGTGGATATCCAAGTCAATTTTTATAAAAACTTAAATTAAACATTTAACTATTGATTAATCCTAGGAAGATAATAACTTTTAAATAAATCCGGATCCTATAAACTGTTTTAATTATTATTTTGTTTCTTTATGGTGGAACTTATTTTATCTTATTTTTTTTAAAAAAAAAAACGTTTTCCATTTATTTCATAAAAACTGTTTAAACACGTGATGTACCGGAAAAAGGAAGTGGTGTTGGTAAAATGTTGTGCCTAGGAAAAAAGAACAATTGTGGGTGGAAAGAAGACACCGTTGGATTTTATGTAACATATTTTGTTTTCTTAACTAACATAGATATTTAATTATTTATTGATCTATTAAAGATAAGAGAGGTACATTTTAAAAGTAATTACACATTAATATAACACTTAATTTCATAAAGTTTATTTTTTTATATAATTTTACAACACGTAATATTTTAAGAATAATTGTTGAGTATAAATGTGATATTATTTTGTAAAACTATAATCCTGGAGGACATCGTTTGGCTGATTATAAATTGGAGTATCATTTATGGTAATAATTATATAATATTAATAATTTAATGTATTTTGCTTTGTTTTCTTTAGATAAACCAAATATTATTTGATTGTTGAGTGAATGTATAAATATTTAAAGAATATACACGCATAATACTATCAATAATAGTTTTATTTTAATATGCATACTTTATTTTATAATATAAATTTATTACAACGTAATAAGAGTTATCCAGAAATAATTATATGATTCTTTCGTGAATAAACTTTAATGTTTCTGTTACAATATTAGGAATTTGATTTATTATATTAGTATGAGTCATTTATATTTACTTTCAAGTTAGTAAGAAGTAAAAAAATATATATCTATATTTTTTTTTTTTTTATTAGACAAGTTAAGTTAATTTTATATAGAAATTTATATTTTGTTTGAAGGGTTTATCATATATAGATGATGAGATATAAGAGAGTTTGGATAGTCATTTTTTTTAAAAAATTGGTAAGCTGATACTGAAGTTAAATAAGATTAGAATGATATTTGAAGATAGGATTTTATTAAGAGGGAATAGGAATAACAAGTAGAGAAGAATAGTAGTTTAAATGGAAAAGAATCATAGAATTTTATTTTAATATAATAACTTTATAAAAATTGGTAATTTATAAATAAAAATTTTGTCTTCACAAAATTGTTGAATAATTTTAAAATATTATTTTAAGAAAAGAACATATATGTATTGCATATTTTGGTAAGACATATATTATGAAATTACATCAGAATGAAGTAAATAATTATGTAATCAATAAAAGTCACATAATATTACAAAGTTATATCAATCTATACATTAGTTGATATTTAGTTAATGCTAATAATAAATGTAATACATAATAGTTACATTATAATAGAAATAGCTATAATACTTAAATGGAGTAGCATTTTAATTGTTAAAGTTTGTTTATTACACATGTGCTACCTAAGTGATATTTCACATAAAAGCCTTTTATTGTACTAAGTGATTATAAATGATATCTAGTAAAATATAAGTTCATAAACTCAATTAAATGTTACTGATAAAACATTTAAGAAATGTATGGATTATTTATTTTGGATTATGGAAATAACAACAATGTAAGAATCTTGTATTATTATTTTTCTTATTTTTATTTTTTTGATTTCCACTTATAATGTAAATAATGTATATAAGTTGTTTATTAAAGTTGATGTAAATAAATTTGTTTAAGTTGTTTTAAAAGTGTGTCGAATTCATTATTTTGCACCACAGCATTTGACAACAGATAATTTGAATAAAACATAATATTTGCACAATATGAATTAAATTATTATTATGTTTTAAAAAAAAAGAAATACAGTATTTTCTTAATATAATTTATAGAAATTCATTGACATTAACATATTATGTTATAATGGTCACAAAGTAATTATAATGCACAATATAAGAGTATAATATTATTTATTGCCACATATTATTAAATTATAAGATTTTATTATATTCTCAATTAAGATACTATATGAAGATGAAAGACATGTAGATGATTTACTTGTTTTCTTAATGATTAGTAGTATAATAAAATAGATAAGGTTAACTTATACACTGGAGATTGTTATTATTAGTTATTTATTATTATTATAAGTTAGGTGTAGTTAGGTTTGATATTAAATCCCTTATCATGCCTATCTGCAAGAAGTATTATTACTTTAAGATAATTAAAAGAACCTGAGATTATTTAGTTATATTTCTTTGATAAAAAGATTGAGATTTATTTATTACTATTATTGAAGTTAGTTAATTTTTATAAAAGACATAGGAGTGCTATAGATGTATTAGTGAGATAATAAAGAGGTAATAGTATTCTTATGCCATTGAGATAATGTCTTAGAAGACATGGGCTCAATGTAAATTCATATTACCACTTGTAACTTCACTTCATAGTCTCATGATTTAATAAATACTTATTTAATTAGTGCATGATATTGAACCATATTAATTTTCTGTTAGTTGTACTAAATCTGATAAGATATAGTATTATAAAAATATATTAATAATAGTTATACATATTTTAGCCGAGCATGACGATTTAATTGAGCTAGTCATATTTTAAGTTATATTATATATTTCTGGAAGTGAGGGTACAATATATATATATATATATATATATATATATATGTTTAATAAATGTTTGTGTGTTATTATTGACAGTGGCTTCTTTTATTTTTTTTAATATTGAAAATATTTTTGAATATAAAAATTTATATTTCGTAAATGTCTGCGTCTCCATGAGCTAGTGGCATTGGGCTGATGATTGGAATAAAATATATGTGTAAAAGTTGGATTTTTAACAGCACTATCTGCCTACTCTATAAATTTTCTAGGTTCAAGTAGCCTAGTGGGCTCTGTAGTGTAGATACGGTAAGACTCAACTGATCTCCAGAAACACCGATTGTTAATATATATACACTTAAAAGTGTACAGACGCACACAACCACGTAAGTTTATGATTGTAAATGTGGCACCTCACGAATGAGTGTCTTTTGGGAATCTACCTCAGTGTAACCCTATTTGAGCATTTCAATTAATCATAAATAAGTTTGTGGTATATATAATTGTGTTGCAAATACACCCATTATCTCTTAAAATATATTTACATCAATGCAACCTTTTTAAATAAATAATTTGTCTGTCGGGTCGTTTGTTTAAAAATGAAATGTAGATAAAAAAGAACTCTTGGGGGGGGGGGAGGCATAAACGTAGATGGTTCATAGGAAAATGATAGTCAACATTTTCTTTTTTGTATATAGTCTTTTTGTAAAATTACTAACCGAATGTCTTTGTAAGTTTTTGTAAATCGTGTACCGTAATTACTAACCCTAAGTAAATTTTTTTTTTTGTTTATTTTTTTTAAAGAAAGTTTACTGATATGTAACGGGCACACACGTCATTACATTATTTATTTAAAAAATTAGACATTAAAAAAAAAAGTTCGCATATAAAAACTTCTTTTTTTAAGACATAAAAATTGAAAGTTAAAAGTCAAAATGTAAGTTAAATTTTAAAGTAAAGTTGTAATGTTTTATAAAAGGAAAATTATTAATGTAAAGGTTAGACTAAATTAATAATTCTAAATCTTATATATGTTTAAATAAATGTTTGTGTGTGTTATTACTGGCAGTGGCTTCTTTTATTTTTATTTTTTTTTAATATTGAAAATATTTTTAAATATAAGAATTTATATTTCATAAATCTCTGCGTCTCCAAAAGCTAGTGGCATTGGGCTGATGGTCAGAATAAAATATTTGTAAAACTTGGATCTTTAACAGTGTGTATCTGCCTTCTCTATAAATTTTCTAGGTTCAAGTAGCCTAGTGGCACTCTGTAGTGTAGATACAATAGGACTCAATTGGTCTCAAGAAACCCCGATCCTTATAATAATAACCATATATTACTGTATAACTGTATTTCTACTCATATCTACAAGTTGCATAACTACAAATAAACTATCTCCTATATGCCTGTCTGCTAAAAAATCTCCTTGCATTTCTCCCATTATATTATTTTCTTCCATCCATTTTGTGACCTTTCCATCCACTATATATGTGAAAACTTTATACAACATTGATGTTACCACTATCGGTCTATAATTGTTTAACTTTCTATGATCCTTACCCTTTTTTTTTAAATATTAGTCTCACTCTTTTATTACTCCAACAACTTGTAAAATTTCTCTTCTGTGCCATGTTATTAAAACATGATAATAGTTTTAATTTTGCATGTTCTAAATTTATTACCATCTCTGCTGCTCATCCATCCAAATTTTTTGCCCTTTCCACTTTTCAATTTTTCCCTGCCTCATTCAGTTCATTTTCTGTAAACCGAATATTTCCATTACAATATGCTTTCATGTTTGTTATCCTTCTGTCCTTTACATCTAACATCTTTTTATATCCATTACATATGTGTTTAAGATTGCCTCTAATTCTTTTCTAGAGCTATATTCTAGTTCCCCATCATCTATTAATACTATTTGTTTTTCTCTTACATTCCTTCTTTTATTGTATTACAAAAATTTTCTACTCCGATCTTTCCCACTTTTATTAATATCCTCTAACAATTTTATTATTCAATTTCATTCTCTGTATATAATTATCTATTTTATCCAACTGTTTTTTAAATACTTTTTTCATTCAATATTAATATCTTTTTCACTTTCTTTGTTCTTAATAGCACACCTATATTTTCTGCTTGCTTTTTCCTTTCTTTTTACACTTTTACTAACTCTCACTTTCCTATTTTATTCTTTTGCATATTCTCACCTAAAACCGTATTTGCCACTTTTTCTACTGACCACACTAATTTTTATATTCATCTCCAACCAACTCTGCCATGATTTCTTCAACTTTTATTTTATATTCTTCTAACTTATTCTTATTATTCATTCTCCATTCACATCTTTCACTTTCCTTTCTACTTTTATTACTATTTTCCATCACATTACTAACCATTTTTATTATAAAGAAATTATGATCACTATTATATACTCTCTCTTCATTATCAAACACTTTCATTTTCTGTATTTTATTCATTCAATCTTTTTCTACTAATACATAATTTATTGTGTGGAATATATTATTTCTAGACCATGTATATTGTAAATCATAAATTTTTGACAAATTTCTAATGCTCAAATTCACTCTGTGACAAAAATTCTGTAATATTTGTCCATTCATGTTATCTACTACATAAATTTCTTCAATATGCCCATTTATATCTTCTATAACCATTATTCTCTTCCCCTTTGCTTTGAAACTCTGTATATGTTTAACTAGGCATTCATATATGCTACTGTTCCACTTCATAATAATTTGACTATCTCCATACAGTAGTGCCACCTGGAGCAAGTCATAGTCATCAATGGATGCTAAATGATTTGTGCATAAAATTACATATCCAGTGTCTACTTACACATCTTGGATCTAAGATAACAGAATGAGGAAGCAAATTTACAGCAATTGAACTGAGTTCAAATCTCTGTCACTACACAAGTACATTAGCTTGGTTTATATTCATATTAAATTCATAGCTTTATAGTTAACTAAATATGTAAAAGATTTTTGCTACATAGATGCATTTGTTCCAAAAATCTAGGTGCAGTGCTTTCCGTTCCAAGGTTCCTCATTGATGAAATTCACGAACTAGAAACAAGTCTGGGGATATTTGATGAGTAGACATTAGATAGAAAATTTATTGTACTAAAAGCATTCATTGATTACTATGTATTGCACTGGATGGCACTGCTGTAGGAAAAATTTGCTACTGTTTTTACAGGTTGTATAAGCATAAAAAATGATTGTCATATGTTGACTTAATGGTATAGAAACATAGAAAACTGCCTTACTGAAATTTGGTAGAGTTCATGACATGCATTTGAAACATGGTAAGTGATTTTCCACTACAAGTCTTGGAACTAATTATTAAGAGATTCTGCATTCAGTTGTTTAATGTCTTTTTTATCATGTTATTGATATTATTTAACTGTGAATAAAGTAAAAGGTGTGATATCAAACCTTTAATCTTGTTATACATCAATGATTTTGACACCTCTATCTCTACAACCATTTTTATAATAACATGATAATTGGGGACATGTAGCCGAAATATTGGTACAATATTACTATGAATCATCTATAATCAAAATAATCTAGAATAAATACTAAAAAATTCAATATGCCTATACAAAAAAAAATCCTCACTATAGCCAGCTTACAACATTTTATCGCATTTTGATTAGCAATTAACCATTAAAATTTAAATCTCATTAGCAATAACATTCCTCTATGAATGGCCAACATTCCATATAATTATGAATACTTGCACAATTACCTTGTTTATTCAACACCTAGTCTGTAATATTTATAAAATATGACTTTATTTATTCTTTCTTCAAACCATTTTTAACTTGTACAACTAAACCACTATCAAAGCAGAAATCTCCATTATGAATGACTGCATGCTCTGCAAAAACAGATTCATATCTTTCCACAGAATGAAACAACATGTTATATGATAACTCATGCTCCCAAATTCTCTTTATTAATTAATGTGTCATTCTGTGAATAGCTATAAATGTATGTTTACAGAGTATGCAGTGATTTGTCATAGAGATTTCTGCTTTGATAGTATTTTTGTTTCACATGTGGACAATGATTTGAAGAAAAATTAAAGTCATATTTTATAAATATTATAGACAAGATGTTGAGTATTCAAATTTGTTGAAAGTTGGCCATTTATGTGAGAACATTATTGTTACGTGATTTGCTACTCAAGATGGCATAAAATGTTGTAAGCTGACTATAATAATGATATTAGTTTTATTTTATATAAGCATTTTGATTTTTTTTTAATATATTCTAGAATATTTTGATTATTATATTTATTTCATTTGAAATATATATTGTTGGTGGATTCATGTAAATTTTTATTATAGATGAACCCGCAAAATATGTCTTTATATCAGTACCCCATGAAAACATTCATATATATAACTGGAGCAATAAATGTCTAAGCACTTAATATATTAGTGCAATTTCATTTAATGTCAAAATGATTTAGATTGCAAACAAAAAATAAATCCCCCAAAATGTATCCACTTTTGCTTGTGCCCCAAAATTTTAAATAAGTAAAAAATTAGGCCCTGTTATTTTTTAAGATCAATTTCACATCAGATAAAGATATCCTCACAGCTTCATTTGTAGATGACATTGACTCAAGGGGTCATCAATGTAGTTACTGTTTGAAAATTTATCACTATGGTTGTTGTTGTTGTTGTTATTATTATTATTATTATTGATATTATTATTATTATTATTATTATTATTATTATTATTATTATTATTATTATTATTATTATTATTATTATTATTATTATTATTATTATTATTATTATTATTATTATTATTATTATTATTATTATTATTATTATTATTTGTAATTTGAGACATACACATTTATAACATTCGTATATATATATATTCACAAATAGTTTAAATATTTAACACTACAAAATTTTTCAAGTGGTATGTGTTTTAAAAAAATAAAACTTAACAAAGCTACATGATATATTTCAAATTGTTTTACATCCAATAAGTGCATTAAATATTGAATTTCACAGGTGATAGATCACTGAATGATATGAAGGCCAACTGTGAATATCCAATAAAGAGTATCTGATGAAGTGGTCCTGCAAACTGGTAGGATAGGGTATTGGCTGATCAAAATCTGGGTACTGCTTCTGATAAAAACAGTTTTTCTGCATCTTTTTCAGTCACTGAAGTTATAGTAGGGCCAAGTTTTTGTTAGCCTCTTATGCCATCAGGCATTTCCTTATAATAATTGTGGAAATGTGTTTGTGCAACAATATTTTTATACCTTTTTTGCAAACAACATTTCTAATTTCAGTAGCCATTTTTTCTATTTTTAGCCATAGAGAATTAAGAAAGCAATGTTGAAGAGAGGATTAGTAGGATGGCAGTTATTAATTGTGATCTTCCTTGAGGCAGAATAAACACCAATGTGTCGATTTGGAACTGGATTTAAATGAGATAGGATTTTTGGCTGGCAAAAACTGCATGTTTAGTCATCTCGACTTAGAATTCCTCCTGCCTTTTCTGAAAGAGTCTAGAATATGTAGTTTAAAAATGGTCTGTTTCACACAGTCTAGATAAGTTATCACTACTGGTGGATTACTCATTTTTAATACATAAATATTATGAAATAGTTTACATACATATTCGTGAAATTTCAGTAATTACAATAAAATAAAAATTATTTTTATTTTATCTCCCATTAGTTTAATTTGTTTAATAAAAATAAATAAACCTTTATAATCTCTAAACACTAGAACGTTGTAGATTGATACGACAATTTACAATGCTCTATGAGATCCAGCTTAGTGAAAGAGTTTCTATCTCTGGGGTTCAAACCCCATTGATCATAATCTGATTCTATCACTTTCATGTTCACACTTTTTATAAACTCTTAAAATGTATAAACTATTAGATTATTTTATTTTATTACCATTTATACTTTTATTATACTAGTTTAAACAAAGTTGGAAATATTACTTGCATTTTATGACATTCATAATTTAGAACTCTTTTTGGAAATCAAAATAAGATTATAATAGTTAAAATATTGTACAGTATTAAGTTGTTTGACACATAACTTTCCAAATGTAAATTATTATGTTTTAAGTAACTAATGGCTCCCCTGTTAGCATTGCCACAAATAATCTTGTCGTTGGTGAGATTTAATAAAGTTGCCTTTGAAAATTTCAAAACGATGCACGAAGGTCTATTAGATCATGAAAGTCAATGTTTTATTCAGTTTTCTTCTATTAGCTATGCTTTATAGTGCATTTAACTTTTTTTAAACCAAATCACGTAATAAAAATACTAAATTAAAAGAAAAACAATAATTCAAGCTTATTACAATCTAACAAAAAATCTTTATGCCTTAAAGTTTGAGGTGAGATTCGGAAAAATTTTTTATATATTAAATGCTCAATCACACACGATATGACGCGATGCACTATGGCTTCTTCTTTCACAATATCAGGAAACTCTCATCCACTATGCCCAGATAAATCTGTTGACCACCTTACCTCCTCCCCCTTTTTATTTTTCAACCTAAGTTTTTTCCATATTCTTCTCTATCCTGATCCATTCCCTATCCACAACATTATTTTTCTCCACTCTATGGTCTTTATATCTAAATCTCCCTTATCTTTTTTCAAACCCATCATAAAAATCATAATCTCTTTGTTTATATTTCTCTCCCACAACTTTATTATTTGTACCTTTTCTTCTTATACACATTTTTATTCGATTAACAGATGCCTAATATTCTTCTTGCCTTCTTTACATAACTTGCAGACTAAATCACCCACATTTTTCCTTATACATGTATATTTCCTTGTTGCTAAAGATCCAACTTGAGCCTTAAACAGTAAACTACTTTCCTTGGTATTATTATAAATTAACTCATATCCAATATTCTGTTTACTTCTAGATATATTTAAACTCTTTTTACTCTCTTTAATAGTTCTCCATCTCTGTATACTTTATTAATGCATCTATTCTTCTAACCCAATCTTGTTGCCACTATAATTGTCAACAATTATCCTAACATAATCACCCATCTTTTATATAAGTATACTAACATAAATTCTTAACCAAATACTCTGCATACCATACTATCTTTCCAACCCATCTTGCTGTATGCCCATTACTCATAATCCAATTAAATACTATTTTGGTTGTTCTATTATTATCCAAAAACTGCAATATACCAAGTATGTTCATTTTGCTTTTTGCATTTCTCATATAAAAACTTGACCATCCCATTTCTTCTTGAACTGCCTCTTTTGCTGTCCACACATCTACACCTAATGCATGTCTTCCTACTTCTCTTTATACTTTGTCTAAGTAATCTAACCTCTCTTTACTAACACATAATGCATCATTACCATATGTCAATCTAGTTACTGTCACTTCCTTTCATACAATTTTAGCTACATCATATTTATTATATGAAAACGCTGTTAATTTTTTTTTATCAGTCTCTCAAATATTTTACAGCAATTCTATCCAATAAACACTCTTTACATTACATTAAATATAATTAGTAAAAAATATATATGTACATAAAAATGATGAAACTTATTATAATTTTTTTTGTTATATATATATTTACGAAATAACTCTAAAATTTCCAATAATTTAACAATGCCAATTTCCTCCTAATTGTGCTGGACCTTTAACCATGTTTACATATTTATTTAAATTTTCTTCAACACACAAAGTTTCATATCATTTTTTTTCTTTGTAATTTTAACATATTTTATTACCTGAATATTTTTTTCACAATTCATTTTTATGTCCAGCATCCAAAAAAATGTATGTATGCTCCTGATCTTATAACCTTTCTGTTAATTGCCCTGTCATGTTCCTTACCTCTTTTCATGGCAGTATTTCCTGTCTGACATATATGTCATATTATAAAGATTACAACTAATTTTATAAATCAACTCTAACCTATTTTTAATATTGCTCATTTTTTTAAAATTACACATCCATTTTCCTAAAGAATTACTATTTTGCCAATCTAAATTAACATCATCAGAAATTTTTTCTTTTAACAATGTCTTATATAAAATGTTCTGAAATATGGAACTGAAACTTACTTTCTATTTGTATATCCCTGCTTTGCATTGTCTTTTGTATTATTATTATTTCTAAAAATCTTTTTAATATTTTTTATTTTATATCCCATATTAACATATTATTTCTCAATTTCAAATTTCTGTTCAAATGCTTCTTTTATGTATTCAATGTTAGCCTGTCATTTTTCAACCCAAAACCCTTTCAAAGCTGCTATTTTCTGTGACTGTGACTGATATGAATTTGGACCAGTTATATCCCTTTTTTCTTTAATATTATATTTAATAAGTATTTCACCATTAATTTTTTTTGTTAAAAAATGTCTAATTATTTTAATCCCTTTTTTCTATTATAAATGTAATGTTGTATTCATTATTGTTCAATTCTTTAAATGCATTAACAATATGTCTGTTATCTATTACAATTACATCATCAACATAACTGTGATATTCTAGACATTCCTTATTTTTTATGTACTTATCAATTATATTTTCCTCTATATAATTAGAGGAATTGGTGGTAAAATCCCACTAATAGAGCAATCCACAACCCATCTCTTTGTTATTTTCCAAAATTTTTCATTATATTTTAAATATAAAGCATCATTTATGAATAATAATGATTCTCTGATAACACATAACCATTGATCTGAAATTATATTATTCACTTTTACTTGATCAATTACTATTTTATACTACTTTCCCTATAGATTTATTTCAATATCAAATGATACAATCATTCCATTTCTCTTTATCTTTACATGATTTAATTTATCTATAAATTCTTCTGAATTCCTAATATAATATTTGCCAAAACCTATCACAATGAAAATCGTTTTATATATCATATCACATAAATCTTTTAAGAATATAATTAATAAAGTCTAATATTACTCATACTAATATGTCATCTTTATAAGTTTTAACCAGATGTTCAAAAAATGTAGGATATAAAAATCTATATTCACATTTTTACATAATTTAATAAAATCTTATATTTTAAAAGATCATAAATATGTTGATGGTATAATTGCAACAGATAATAGTAAAAGTATTATTAATGCATTTAAAGGATTGAACAATAATAAATATAATATTAAGTTTATAATGGAGAAAAGGAAAAGAGATTAAAATATTTAAATTTTTTGAGAAAAGAAATTAATGGTGAAATACTTATTTAACATTATATTAAGGATAAAGAAAAAAAGTGTTAGAATTGGTCCAAATTCATATCAGCCATGGTCACAAAAAATAACAGTTTTGAAAGAGTTGAAGTTAAAAAATAATTTGAGACAAATTATGTTAGTATGAGATACAAAAGCAAATATATTACAAACATTTTCAAAAATAAAAATAATACGAAGACAAAGATAGTTCAAGGCAAATAGAAAGTGAGCTTGAGTTCCATATTTATAACATTTTATATAAGACATTGTTAAAAGAAAAGTTATCTGATGATATTAAAATAGGCTGGAAAAATAGTAAATCTTTCAGGAAATAGATGTGGAATTCAAAAGAGATAGGTAAAATTAAAAATAGGGTAGGGTTGGTTTATAAAATTAGTTGTGACCTTTGCAATATGATATATATAAGTCAGTCAGGAAGACTGCCATTGAAAGAGGTAAGGAGCATGGTAGGGCAACTAACAGAAGGTATATATGTATTGGCCATACATACATTTTTTGAATACTGGACATACAATAAATTGTGGAAAACATTCAGGTAATAAAGTATGTTAAAAATTTACAAAAAAATGAAAATGTTATTAATCTTTGCATATTCAACAAAATTTAAACAAAGGTGTAAACATTATTAAAGTTCCAGCACACTTAGGAGGAAATAGGCATTGGAAATTTTAGAGTTATAATTTTAAAATAAAAGAAATTGAGTATTTTTGTTTTGTTTTTTTAAGAATTATTTTGTGCATATATATTATGAAAAAAAAGTTTTGTAATAATTTCAATCATTTTTAAGTAAATATATGCATTTTATTAATTATATTTATTGAAATGTAATGTAAATAATGTCCACTGGAAGGAATTGTTGTAGAGTAATTGGTCATATATGATGCATTATATGTTAGTAAAAAGATATTAGATTATTTAGAAAAAGCTCAAAGGGAAGTAGGAAGACATGCATTGGATGCAGAAGTATGGACAGCAAGGGAGGTAATTCAAGGAGAAATGGGATGGTCAAGTTTTCATATGAGTGATGCAAAAAGTAAAATGAAAATGTTTGGTAGATTGCAGTTTATGGATAATAAAAGAATAGCTAAAATAGTATTTAATTGGGTTATGAGTAAAGGGCAGGTAACAAGATGGGTGAGAAAGGTAATGTGGTATGCAAAAGATTTGGATAAAGAATTTATATCAGTATATTTGTACAAAAGATGGGATGATTGTGTTAAGAGGATTATTGAGTGTTATAGTAGTAAGGAATGGGATAAAAGAATAAATTTATTAATAAAGACTAGGGAGTTAGAGAGATGGAGAAATAGTATGGAGAGTAAAAAGAGTTTAAATATATATAGAAATAAACAGAATATTAGGTGTGAGTTAATATATGATAATAGTAAGGAAAGTAGTTTATTGTTTAAGGCTCGAACGGGATCTTTAGCTACAAAAGAATATACATGTAAATGGAAAAATATGGGTGATTTATTTTGTAAATTATGTAAGGAAGGAATTGAAAATATTAGGCATTTGTTAATTGAATGTAAATGTTTGAAAACAGAAAGGGTACATATAATGAAGTTGTGGAAAAATAAATATGAAAAGAGTGATTATACAGAAAGTGAATTATTGGTTTTTATGCTGGGTTTGGGAAAAGATAAGGGGGATTTAGATATAAAGGTTATAGAGTTGACAAAAATTATGTTGTGGAAATGGGATAGAGCAGATTATGGGTAAATTTAGAGTGGGGAATGTAAAAAAAAGTGGCTAACAGGTTTATCTGGGCATAATTGCTGAGATATTCTTGACTTCGTTTAAGGAGAAGCCATAATACATCACATCACATCACATCACATATAGGTGGCAAGAGAATATATAAATTATCAGGTATTTTATTTGCGAATGATGTTTTCTTGCAAACAGAAAGAAGGGCATATATGGAAGTTATGATGAGGACATGAGCAAGTGTGGGTAAAGAGATGGGGATTAAATTTACTGAAGATAAGTCAAAAGTAGTGATGATTAATACTGGGGAAAGTGAAGACAAAGAATTTTTATTGGGGATATAAATTTTAAGTGTGGTGAATAGATATAACATATTTGGGAATCATAAGTAATCAGAGAAATTTCTTGGAAGAATGGAAGAAAAATTGATTAATGAAGCAAAGAAAAAAAGGGACTAATAAAGAAATTAACAGTGTTTTTGTATAATAAATATGATATAGCTAGAATTGTATGGAAAGGAGTGGCAGTAGTAAGGTTAACATATGGTAACAATGCATTATGGGTTAGTAAAGGGGTGCTGTATTACTTAGAAAAGGTCCAAAGAGAAGTAAGAATACATGCATTAGTTGCAGATGTGTGGATGATAAAGAAGGCAATTCAAGGAGAAATGGGATGGTCAAGCTTTAATATGAGACATGCAAAAAAATATTCAGTAGATTGCAGTTTATGGATAATAAGAGAATGGCCAAATTGGGCAGGCAATAAGATGGGTGAAAAAGATAGAATGATATGCAAAAGATTTGGATAAAGATTTTATGACAGTATACTTATACAAAAGTGTGATGATTATGTTAGGAGAATTGTTGAGTGTTATAGTGGCAAGGAATGGGATAGAAGAATAGATGCATTAATAAAGAATAGGGACATGGGAAGATTGAGAACTAGTATGGAGAGTAAAAAGAGTTTATTTTTTTTTTTTTTTTAATATATATATATATATATATATATATATATATATATATATATATATATATATATATATATATATATATATATATAGAAGTAAACAAAATATTGGATGCAAGCTAATTTGTGATAATAGCTGATTGTTCAAGGCTTGGACAAGATCTTTAGCAACAAGGGAATATATACATAAATGGAAAAATGTGAGTGATTTGATCTGTGTAAGGAATGCATAAAAAATATTAGGCATTTGTTAATTGAATGTAAATGCTTGAAAGTAGAAAGTGTACAAATAATAAAGTTGTAGAGAATAAATATAAACAAAGTAAATATACAAAAAATAGGTTCTTCGTTTTTATGCTGGGTTTGCAAATAGCTAAGGAAAATTTAGATATAAAGGCCATGGAGTTGGCAAAGATGATCTTGTGAAAGGATAGAGAAGAATATGGGACAAATTTAGGATGGTGAATGGAAAGGGAAGGTAAAGTGACTAACAGGTTTCTCTGGGCATAGTTGCTGAAAGATTTCTGACTCTGTATAAAGAAACGTCACAATGCAACATATCACATTACACCATGTGCTTATGTAAGAAGAAACATATTGAAAAGGTTCCATGAAGAAATGAAAACCAGGTTGATATGTTAAATATTTCTTTTATTTATAGTGAATTGTCTGTTTCAATTTTGTTTTAAATTGATTATTTTTAATTTTATTTTTACAAAGCAATATTTTTGTCAAATTTTAATATTGAAATTTGATCATTTAAAATAAATGCTTAACTATATAAAATGGATTGTGTAGTTTAATTTTCATTTTTTGCAAAACTAAACAAAAGAAATCATTATTATTTGTCTGAATAATGAATATACTATTCAAAACAAAACAACACTCTCCATATAGTAGTGCCATCTTGTGCTAACAAGAGCAATCAATGGATGCCAGAAGGCTTGTGCATAAAATCCCTATCTAGTGCCTACTCATCCAATATCCCCAGACTAGTTTCTGGCTTGTGGCCTTCATCAGTGAGGAGCCTTGGATCTGAGAGCACTGCACCTAGATCTTAAGGTGCAGTGCTCTCAGATCCAAGGCTCCTCACTGATGAAGGCCACAAGCCAGAAACTAGTCTGGGGATATTGGATGAGTAGGCACTAGATAGGGATTTTATGCACAAGCCTTCTGGCATCCATTGATTGCTCTTGTTAGCACAAGATGGCACTACTATATGGAGAGTGTTGTTTTGTTTTGAATTGTTTAATAACAATTATTGTGCTAGTATGAGATAGTGATCATGTGATGTTTAGTGGTTTAATAATGAATATAGATGTAATGAAATATTTAGCTTTGGTTGACATCTGATGAAAAATGACTTCTCTTTCAATTAGAAGTCAGAATATTCTAAACATGCTCAGAAACTCTGTGAATCAAATTAAACATGTCTTTCTTTACAAAATATTTATATTCACCTATAAGGTGATTTATTTCTTATTGTTTGTTATCCAATTACTTCTCTAACTCTGTTTCATTTTCTGCTATTATAAAAACTGTTTCTGTTGTTTTTCAACTCCATTATAAAAATCATAAAATTGCATTCTTTTTTAGTATTTTTTAATCTTTGAATTTCTCAGCTCACTATACAATTTATCCTGATTCACTTTCAATATTCTTCATCCATACATAAATGGTAAATACTTTCTTTTCTATTTACATCTATAATCCAAATCTTGTACTTTGGCATTAGCATTGCTGTGATTTAAAATCAATCTCACAAAGGAATCTTTAAATAAACACCAAATTAAACACATTCACACAATCTTATAAAAAGAAAAATATAATTTTTGAATTAAATATTACATGAGATTTCCAATCTAGAGAATGTTTTTTTTACAGAAAATCTTGCTTTCACTGCTAATTTTATAAAGTATGCTGTGATGTCATCCAAGTATCCTGGCATGACTAATCCATGTCACATATACATAAAAGATAACATCAAAAAGGGCTCCACAATTTACTCAGACTGCTGGAGATTCTACAAAAATGGGCAAAGTGCAAACTGCCAGGTATGAACCTTTTCAGGTCAACCATAGCTATATGTTTGTTGACCCAGAAACTAGTGTTAACATGCAGAATGTAGAATGACTGGAGTTTAGCCTCTGGTGGGATAAAACAATGAGAAACTGCATATCAGCATCTCATGTCACATGTGGCCAAATTTATGTGGAGATGATTATACCAACAAAAGAATGCTTTCATTTCCATATTGGAAAACATAAAAAATGTCAGTCTGCCTCAGTGATTGTCATGCTTGCCATTGTTACAAATGTGTTCATCATTATAAGTTAGATATATATTTTTTAAATAAAATTTTAGGGTGCCATTTTGGGGTAAGGAAACTGATCAATAAAGTTTATCCAAAAATCCTATGCAAGAATAATTTTATGAGATATCAAACTCAGAATAATTTTTGCCAGACAATTACATCACAGCATTATTAATCCCAAAGCAGCCCAAATCCTTAATCCATTTTGCTTTTTTTATTACATGAAGCTTCTGCTATTATATCAAATAACAATCAACTCTTGTTGGTGTTCTCATACATCATTTTATATTTCTTATAACTTTCATTTTGATATAATTTTATTTTATTAATTTTATTCATATTCATTTTCCAGAATTCTTTTTCTTTTTTTTTAAACCATCTTAACTATATTCTTTTCCACACTTATAATCGTATACATGCGATGTAGTCTCTACATATTTATCTCCTTTCTCATATAGATATCCCAAAATAAATACCCATCTGCTAACATGTATCTTATTATCCAATGCAATTTTTGATCTTTCTAGACGAGGTAACTCAAATGTCCCCTGAGAGTCACTCTCTTAATAAAAGCTACTTTTGCAAATATTTATTCGCAGAATCTGCAACAAATGACTGCAATATCAGGCTCGCCACCTACATAAACTTTGCCATCTGGTTGACCAGATGCAAGGTGATTTTTCAAAAATTACCGCTTAACGAAATCAATAACTGCTTTCTCAGCATAATTAAAAATATCCAAGAAACAGACAAGAGAGAGGCTGATCCATACCTGGCCATATTAACATGGGAATTCACAACTGGTCTAAACAGCACCTCTCCAACCAACCCCTAAATAATTTATATGAAAATATTTATTATGACTTAATATCTTATTATGATTTAATAAAACCCTCCAACCATAACTTGCCAAAACAGGGTTTACTAACAAAGGTATTTCGTTATAGACTAGATGATTAATATTCACCTCGCATCCACGGGTTATATTCTACTGACTTTTGAATCATTTCTTTGTATATACCACCCTGTAACCTCGTCTAGATATTTCTTGTTATTTTTTTTTGTTTTATTTTTTATTTTTTTTATTTTTTTGTAATCACTTATAGGTCAAATAAAATTATCTTGAAAGAGAATAATATAATAAATATATAACTATTTCTATTTAATTAAATCCTCTATTTTTTTTTTTTTGCTGTTTTATTTTTTGTCTGTGTGGTTAAGTTACATTTAATAATTGATTTCTCTGATTAGTTTTATTTAATAAGAAAATAATCACAAATAAAATTCATTATAAATAAATGTTTATTATTGAATAAATGTTATAATAAAAGAATATAATAATGATATTATATTATCGGCTATTATATTCATTTATTGTTTATTATTATTGTAGATATATATAGTATTCAATTATTTAAAAAAAAAAAATTTTTTTTTATTCTTTTATACATACAGAGATTTATATGTATAGATTTATTATTATGAATAAGCAGTTCTTTTTATGATTTATTATATAATATTATTTTATTAAATAATATGTGTTAAATTTATTTAACTTTCATTTTGTTAAAATAGAGTAAGTCAGAAAGGTGTGAAATAAGGATTGTTAGATAAAGAGATAAAAAAATATACACGTGTGAAACAATGAATAGATCTGTACAAACACAAAGATGCTTTTACACTTATTTCTGATGGCTATAGATCGCCAGCTTTGTTGTTATCTGTATCTTAAAATTATTTTTACAAAAGAGGTGCTTTGATGTAGATAACGATAGCATCAATTTTAAGTCAAACTTGTGAAGCTTTGATTTTTTTTTTAAGATAAAGATTTCCAGATGTTTTTTTTTTCCTTTGGTTGAAATTCGCGATATAAATGATTAAAACAATTTTTTTAATCAGTCAGTTATAAAATTTTTTAGAGAGATGATCGGTCAGTCATAAATTTCTTTA
Source organism: Epiperipatus broadwayi (assembly GCA_028023455.1). Classification (NCBI taxonomy): domain Eukaryota; kingdom Metazoa; phylum Onychophora; class Udeonychophora; order Euonychophora; family Peripatidae; genus Epiperipatus; species Epiperipatus broadwayi. The sequence continues at coordinate 24,525 of JAQFVV010001191.1, forward strand.
GAGAGATGATGAGTTAGTCATTAATTTTTTTAGAGTGAAAGTCACTCAAATTATGATTATTTTTGAGACTCAACTCAGTCGGTCCTTCCTTGTTATTATTTTTAAGCAGAAATGTAAGCGAACGCTTTAATTTTTTTTTTTCTCACTCTTTGAAAGTTGAAAAAAAAGAGAGCAAATGAAATGTGCGTTTATATAAAGCAATTTCCAGCAATATAAAAGAAGAGGAAAATGGAACAAGATTGAATTTATTAGAATTTAGTAATAATTATAAAAATGATATTAACATATTTGGTTATGCAAAATACAATGCCTCTGCATTGCTAAACCATTTTTTCTGCTTCCTGGTTAATACAGAATGAGTCAAAATCGCTGATCTATCTATGAAGTCATGTATCCAGTAATAACCAACAAAATGACAGATTTTGAAGCCAACCACACAAGCTATATGGAATGCTTTGTTCCTAGTTCCTGTCTTATTAAAAGCTCATTGCCTTCAAACCAATGGAGAAGGGGAAATAGGAGGAAAAGAAAATTTAAAACAGCTATGTAGAACCAAGTTTGAAGCCATAAATCAAATTTTTGTTGATTTACCTCAATCATCTAAAGTGTCAACAGCAATTATTTTTTTTAAGGAGAGAGACAAGCAAATCCACCGGTACCTACTTATTCAAAGTACTTATAATAACTTTTTTTTAAATGGTAGAAGGAAGCCAATCAACAGTGAATAATAATGGAATTGAAGAAACAAGCAAAGTCAATTGATTCAGCATTATCTTAAAAGTATCTGCAATAACTTTCTTTTTTGTTGTTGTTGTTGTTGGTGAGCAAAGAAAGGCAGTCTGAAAATTCAAATTCAGGACATTCATAAGAAGTAAAAAGTAGATGGGTAAATATGAACTTTCTTTAACCGATTTTATTCTTTTACTTATTAAAAGTAAACCTTAATTTACTGGTCAAAGCAATTTTCTTTTTTTGATACAGAAACATTAAAGACTTGTTTATCTATAGTTATTTGCAATATCTCACAACATAGCACAAACATAATTTAAATCTTTAAACTTAAATTTTTCATTATTTTTTTTATTTTTTTATTATATATTGTAATGTTGAAATGTTTTTTTTTAATTGTTCTTCAGTTGTTAATGATGATGAGCAACCTATAGATATATGCATTTATAATGTTTTTTATTTTTATTTTATCTTGTTGCATATTGAAAAAAAATTAATATATGTATTTTATTTTCTTTCGCTATAAGGTTGCAAAAGAGAAAGATATTTTTATATATGTAATTTTTGGGTATACATTTTTAAACATATATGTTAACATTACCGAATGCGTGAATGTGTAACTGTTTATCCAAACACATCAAAGAATAGGTTATATATGATTAGTTTAAAATGGTAAATTAAAAAGTAGGGCATTACATTTGAATGGGAATGAAGTAACATATACAAGTTTCACCTGAAATTTATTTTATGATATGATGAGTAAGAAAAGTCTTAAATAAGCATTTATAGAATATGTATTTTTTTTTCTAATATTGATTTAAGTCAGCTTATTTTGAGATATCAAGAAAATGACAAACCTATATATTAAATTTATTTGCTTATACTTATATAAATTTTTATATTAATAAGCCATTTATTTAATTGTCGATTTAACTTTAAAGAAGGAAAGAAAGAGTAGTAGTGTTAATAAAATATAATTATATATCTTAATTGGTTTCCGAGTTATTATTAAGAATATTGTGTTTTTTTTTTTGTCTTAATTCTATCATTTTAATTCAGCATCATTGCTCGCAGTTATTAAGTATTACCATTTATATATATTGAGCAATCACTTGCAAATATTAAGCGTCCGCAAAATAATAGGTAAACTAGAATGTTGATATTTGAGTATTTAAGGATTATGCTTGAGAATAACCAAATTTTGATAATTATAGTTCAACATAGAAAGCTAAAATTGTGTTGTGTCCATGAATTTAGATCATCCTCATCAAAGATGGATATCATGTTATTAGTTAAAAATGTTTCAAATAATACTATATAAAAGTTATGATCGCCATCAATCATCATTAATAAATTATAATCATTAAATTTAATGTTTAGCGTAATGAATATGTTTTAATAAATAAGGGTTTATATAAAATTGAATATTATGCAAAGAGATTCATGATGATCAATCATCACCATTAGTATTATTAAATCCCAGTATGAAATATGATAATTTTAATAGATGCCTATAAGTTTATAAAGATGAATTTATTGTTGTGAGTTTATTGATAAGCCATGGCTGGTATCATCATCACTATTATAATCATTATTATGACATCACTATTATAATCATTATTATGATATTATAATCATCATCATCATTATTACCTTTATTGTGATAAATAATTTAGTTAAATGGCCATCAATATCAATAATGGTCTTCACATGCTTGTTTGGAAGCCATTAATAGGATTATACATGTCTGTTCATCAATATACGCTAATGAGCTAGCAATGTCTATAAGAATCTTTGATCTATAGTATAAACTTTGGTAATATTGGGATCTTGTAATTTTATCAATATAGATAAAATATAAGAATGTCATTTTTGTTCAATAGTCATCCAAGTCATGTGTAATAAATATGTACTGAATGAGTTTGAACTCAAGTACACTATAAATAGATACTTATCTAGATTGAAAACAATCTAGTGGCGCTCATAGGAAAACACATGTACTTAGCTAAACTGAATAAAGAGTGATATCATCCCTTTCCAACTTCATAATATTAGTTTTATAAAATATATATTTTTTTAATAAGTTGTCATGAATAGCACCCGTGTGTGCATATGACCATGAATGGTCTTATATATTTGGAAAGAAGGATAGGAAGGATTCTTTGTTAGAAGAATCTAGTATTGGAGATAAGCATAAGGCACTCCAGGAATCTCACAGTGGGTACTTTTATTCAGTTGCTATATTTAATATTATTTTTATTAGATGACAATGGCCAGTATGTTTTATTGTTCGGATGACTGCCCCAATATATAAATAAATACCAAGAATCTTTAATGCTGATATTTTCAAGTGGCACAGTGATTCTATAATTTCTTTATCTATGCTATGATGTATTAATATAGTTACATGGTACAGATTGGATAGGCATATATCTAATAATTAATAATTTCCCCTATCTAAATATTTATTATGGTTACAATGTGACATATTAAAATAGCTACAAATTATAGTTACAAATACATATCTTTTATATTAATTTGGTAATTACAAATACATATTTATATTAATTTATAAATATTGTTACAAATGGCAATTGATAATTAATTGTTACAAATATATACCAGTATATGCACCTAGCCTATTGAAAGACTGTCATTTTTGATAATAGTTTATTTAATTAGTTGCTTTAACAAATTTCAATCATGCATGGCATTATTATGGCCACAAACTATCCAATATGAAACTACACAAAACTAAATGTAAATGCAGTACTATAACATCTACTTTTTTCTCCTCACTAAATTTCACATCTCAAACATGGATTTATGTACTGTAATCACATTTTTTTTTTCATGATGTAATTAAAAGCATTTTTTTTTCTGGGCACTCTTTTCCTTCAAAAAGTATTATTCCAATACCATATTTTTTTAGAATCTAGAAATGGACTCAGCCTAGGAAAAGCCATCGTTTTTGTAATATTATTTTGCTTTAACAAATTACTTCATTTGCATAAAATGATTCATAAAAAATGATTGTGGTTTATTAATGGCAGAACAAATATTTTTTTTTCCTTGATAAATATGCTCTCTAGTAAAGAAATTTTTAACTTCAATATCACGTGACAGCTTTACGAAACATTTAGAAATTTTACATACGATAATGGATAAATACCAAATTGTTATTTAACAAAAAAAATGTATATTTTATTTTATATACAAAAAGAATATTTAAATCATATTTTTGTCACTACAAAATATTTTTGTGCTGTAAGATTACTTGCCCTGAAATTTAATTTTGATGTTAATTTAAATTACTAAACACTAAATATTGTTTACTTTAAAAATGCAAATTGTATTATAAATTAAGCGGCTTTTAATTTTTAATTCACTTCAAATTTTTTTCAGAAGAAATAAATAACATAATATGGCAAATATTTATTACCATCAGCAATTATATTTAGAAAAATGTACTATTATCTAATATCAACCATTTGTTCAAAAAATTATTCTAAACAACATATTCTTATATTGTATTAACTATCCCAAAATTAAATAGCTAAAGATAATTTACAACATAACTTACGTCCTAATGTACTGTACCTCATTAAGATTATATTTGGTAATTTAGTTGTTATTAATAATGTGGGCAGTTTCACAACATAGTTCTTACCTAAACAAATTGTAATTATGGGCATGTGAATGATATACATATTAGAAACGTGTCAATACATTGTTGATAATTTTATTTTTTAACAATAATATGAGTAGAAATTTTTCAAATGCCTATTAGCTGTTTGGTTTATTTGACTCATTATTGAAATAGTGGGATCCACTATAATTCTACTCTGCTTTTCTTTTTGATACCAACATTTCTAATCAGTGCAAATTTTTCTAATATATTAGATCATATCATCACCAGCAACAACATCTATTTGCAATTGAGGATGCATATTCTAAGAGAAAATGAAAAAAACTCTATTAATCACATGAACACTATTTCCTATACTTCCACAAGCTGTTAATATAGTATCTAACTCTCCATATAGTAGAGCCATCTACTGTAAGCCTTAATAATCAATGGATGCAAAAGATTTGTGTATAAAATCTCTATCTGGTTTCTATTTATCTCATATCTCCAGACTACTTTCTAGCTTGTGGTTTTATCAATGAGGAGCCTTGGATCTGAGAGCACTGCACATAGATTTTAGGATTTAATGCAATTCTTTTAGCAGACACATTTTACCTATTTAGTTAACAGAGCTATGATTCCAAGAGGAAAACTTAAGAGCATTTTCAATCCAAGCTCATTTGCTTGTTTGTCATATAGATATGAATCCAGTTCCATATCTATACATTTTGGTTTGTTTTTTTTAAAGACACAATTATCATTATCCTACAGGCATAAAACCATTATAACATTATATGATCACCATTTTCTATGCTAGAACAAGTTGTGAAGACAGTATCAAATTGTCTGTACAGGAATGCCACCCAGTTCTTACATAAAATCCCTATCTAATGCTTACTTGTCCAATATTTCCAGACCATTTTCTAGATTTTGGTGTTCATCAGTGGGATGGTTGCTTGGGATTACATTAGATGCAGTGATATCATGTCCGAAGCTCTTCAATGATGAAAGCCACAAGCTAGAAACTAGTCTGAGGAAATTGGATGATTAGGCACTAGATAGGGATTTTATACACAAATCTTCTTCCACCCATTAATTACTAAGGTGTTCACTGAGACACTACTATATGAAGAGCTTGCTACTGTAAAAACTAACTAATTAAATAATATAATACACCAGATATTAATTTTGTGATGATTATACAAAGCAATCTAAGAACAACAAATACATTCACATATAGAATATACTGGTTCATTTTTATACTTATTTAATATGTAGCATGCTGTCTTTTAATTTTTGTAACAGATAACATTTTATCTAAAATGCTTCAACACCATATCTATTTGTAGTCATCCATTGAAATTGAATCTTTGCTATATCTTCCTAGTGGAAATTATGAACACTGCATTTCTTTAGAATGTTTTTAAAGTAATCTTTATGATATGAACAAGGTCTACTTTTTCCATCAAAACCATGATCAAGTTAATCATAAATCATTCATTTCAGAAGACTCACATCATTCATTCATCATGCATGACAAATCCAACAAAAGTGTGATTTCACATTTTGACTAATCTTATGATCTTGCCGTTGTATTTTTAAAATTTTACGAAGCATTTGTAAATAAAATTTTTCCAGTATTATTACGTTATTCAATAACTATTCAAATCTCACTTCCAATGATAGATTATTATTTAGCTGCAGTTCATTTTGGTCAAATACTTTATCTTTTACTCTCACAAGCAACAGTGACACATTGGAATCTTTGTTGAATCTCAACGAAAACTATTATACAATAATTCTATAAACAAAAATTTAATACAGGTAAGATTATTGAATTAATAACTCACTTCTATATTAAGTTAGAAAAAAACATATATACAGTATATAGATACAATTTAAGTTCTTTTTTGATGATATTAGATTTGACTTCTGTGAAGCATAAATTATAGATAGTAAGAATAGTATTTTTATCATTATTATTATTGGTTCTAATTAATTTTATATGAAAACAAAGATGTCACTATAAGTGCCATGTAAATTGAAATTTTAGAACAGATCACATTGAAAAGGACATAAAATACTTGAGAAAAAAAGCTTTTTTATGTTATGCTCATAATAATTTTTGTAAGTGTATTAAACATTCTTAGCACCACACACATTCTTTCAAAATCATCTAAAGATACAATAAAAGACAAATGACTCCCAAAATATATTTTGTGATGAACCAGCACTTATCAATTGGTCTAGGTCATCAGCTCTCATATATATATATATATCATATGTACAGCATTTATTAATAGCAAATTCTTATATGTTGATTTACAAGAGTCAAACATACGTCACTCACAATTTTTGACATCATTCACTGTAGATAAATATGTTATGATTATTATTAATCATTTATTAAACTCGAGATTATCTCTATCTCAGATATAAACTAATATCATCAAATAACTTTTAAGTTATACCTATATATATATAGAAGTGCGTTAAAAATTAATATATCTGATTTTTAAAATTAAACACACACACTGATAGTGTTATTCACATTTTTCTTTCACTTGTTTAAATGTTTTATAAATGTATTATATAACTTTCACACCACCACACATTTTTTCGTATATGCTGTACATCAACTTAAATCTAATTAGATATCATTATTAAAACAATATACATCATCATGTAATTGAATTATTATTTTGATTCGCTCTTATAAAAATGGAAATGATAAAACAATTTTAGTTATATTGATTGATTTACTTAAAACTATATCTTATGTCGAAAACTATTAGAATGATTGTTTTTATTATATATCCGATTGTAATTCTGATTTATATATATAAAGACACGATCACAAATGGAAAATAAAAAACTTCCCAACACAGATAAGAATTGTTTATATTTTTCATAATATCACTGAAGATATTTTTCTACTGTCAGAAGATAATCAATAAGAAACTCAAATGAAACGTCTCAGTATTGGGAGTCTATTATTTTCATCGCAATAACATGTCATTTGATATCGTTCTTGATTGACTTTAGAACAGCACTCACATCTAGTATGTGCGTGTAATAAATTTATTAAAGTTAGAGAATCTATAAAGCAATAGAAATAAAGTGTAGAAATTTTTATGCATACATCTGACAATGTGTAGTAAAGTTTGTTTATTCACGAAAATAATTAAAGCATTTAAATAAATATAATTTCATGAATGCGTTGCCTTTGTATAAACTCTCTTGCAGTAATGGAATTGCTAAAACAAAAGCAGCGTTTGACCAAATCCTGCGTATCAAATGTTAGCGGATGAGTAAGACGTAATAATAAATAGCTATTTTTAATGAGTATGGCTAATTGGAAATCCAAGAAGAAAATAAGAAAGAAGAGATAGAAAAAAAATCTCTTGAAATGAGTTTTGCGATAATCATGCAAAGTGAATAGAATAATACATCTACATATAGAATTTGCTGATCAGTTTTTTGTTTATTCCTTTTTTTGCCGTATAATTTCTTCAGTAGAAAACTTTTCTTTCTGAAATACTTCAACAACATATGTAATTTTAGCTCGTCGGTGTATTTTATTCTCTGCCATATTTTTCCAATGGGAAACGACGCATTGCATTTCTTTAGAACATCTTTGGATGATCCTTATAACATAAATATGTTTTAGTTGTCCCATAAAACCCATACTCACGTTTGCCATAAACTACTCTTTAGGAATTGATGCATTTGCCATTTATTTAAAATATCAAATCCAATGAAGGTATGATTTTATAATAGTGAACTCTATATAGGTGGGCTCATTTTATATTTTATGTTATCTGACAGTTACTTTGCATATAGCTTGCATTATTTCATCTGTATTCGGTCTAGTAAAAGGTTATATTTAGTATCTACCATACATAGTAAGTTGAAAAACATGGATTAGTTTTATGATTTGTATTTTTAAAACATTATGGAACATTTTAAAATGAAATTCATCTAATGCTTTTGTATTGATATCTACAGGGTGTTAAAGTCACATTGACACATAATATTATTTTTTAAGGGTATACTGCTATATTTTATTTTATTAAAAATTATCTGAAAATGAAAGAACCTATTGATAGGTACTCAGCAAAAACATATGCACACACATTCTTAGGCATATAGCAAGAAATGAACACATTTCTCCAAATGCAGGTAGCAAGTCTCTGGAGCAATGATTTCCTTATTACTGGACAGCAATTAAAGAGAGATTTACCTGTAATTAGCTATTCAGATTATTAATCTTTACTTACCCACACATCATATATACTGTATTTAATTATAATTTTTTTAAAAAAGTGAAAATAAGTTGCGATCTCATATCTCATTTAAATATAAACTGAAATAATTAACAGTTTAATTTTTAGAATCATGAACAGAGCTGTGTAAATGCATTGAGCCCCTTCTCATAGTAAAGGTATTTTTAATATTTGCTTTCAATCTGATGTACAAAAACACAAAATAAATATTCTATCGTTAGTTGAAATACAGGTTGACAAGCAATGTATAGCATTCATCAGCTACATTATTAAGATTGCTTAGCAATATTAGGTTAACGAAATATATATGGCATTAAATGCAAATAGGAATTTTGCACATTAATTTGGATAAATATTAAATCTATGATGCAATGAAAGCCACAGACTATATAAGAGCAAGTTACCATTATATGTCATTGCAAATAACAATATAATCTCTTTAAGCTGTTAAATGCTATGTGTAACGAAATATAACATTACATTGATATTTCAACACTTGATATTGTGTCTGCTATCCAGACAAAATCATTGTATAATGTTTCTATTAATTACATGCAGATAAATATGGACAATTTATCGTTGACATCAATCACCTGCGAAATATATTTGTTTTAATATATTTATACTTAAATTAGTAAATAGTACTTTTAAATAAATGTAATCAATTGTTGTCAAAGTTATTATAGTACTATAAAAACAAAATTATTTGTATTTTTTTTTTTAAGAAAAAAATTTTATTCTATAGCTATATTGAATGTTACAAATACAAAAATGATATCAATTACATATCTATTTGAAGTAAAGTAGATCCCACCTTCTCCCATGATGCTCTTGTGATATAGCTTGGAGCAATTAGTTGGTCCTTTTTCATGATTTTCTCCATGACATTCTTAAATTTAGTCCCATGTTTGGGTCTCTCATTCCTTCAATTGTGAGAAACAAAATAAACAATACCATGATGATATTGAGATAAATCAGTGGAATGATAAGAATAACAAGAGAAGGAAAGGCAATATTCAATCCTCTATCAAGATCTCATCCAGTACCTCTAAGACAGTGGAACAGAGCATGAATCTGGATGACAGTAATAGTCAAGAAGAACTATTACTAACTTCTTTCATAGGTCTTAGTGACACTGAAATCTCCCAGTCAGACTGGGCTGCTTCTGAGATGGAGAATCAGTCTGTACAATATGAAGATACATGGGACTAAGTGCAATAACGAAGAAGTCTGGGCAGAAATAGATGAATAATGGAATGACAGATACCAGCCAATGATAATGGCAGGGTCAATCAGGGACAACTCATACAAATTATATGAAGTTAAATTTCTATGGAGTTAATGTTAGGGGGCCTGAACTCAGTTAACAGGGCACTTGCTATTCAAAATTGGATAGTCAAATGCCAGCCAAATGGGTCGTATGCATGGCAGAAACCAAATTACATCTAAATTCATGTTGTAAAATTGATCAGATTCTCCAAAATCTGGGCTTCTTCAAATACTCAATTTCAATGGTACCAGCAGGAGGTGTAGCTATTTTAATCAATTACAAGAAAGATCCTCCTACTAGCTTCAAAATTCTGCATCTAGATTCAAATTGCCTAATTGCTAACCTAAAATATAACCACTTTCAAATCAACCTAATCTACCTCTACATTAAAAATAACCACAATCTAATCATGAAAGTAATCACCACCATCAACTCAGTCATGGCCTCAAATACACTCCCAGTCATCCTAATGGGTGATTTCAATGTGACATATAGTTCTTTCAATAAAAAATATATTCACCTCTTTAATCATATACTGATGAGTGGAGAGGGATTCTTCCCTATAGATGCCTTCTTCTTCTACACTAAAGATTCCAGATTTTTGATTGACATTGTCTACTATTCCCTGAGTATTCACTTCAAAATCAATGCAAAACTTCAACCAGTGATTTTTTCTGACCACTTGTCCCTAGAGTTATCTCTTGAAACAAACATTGGACATCCGATAGTTGAAGAAAATAACAACACTATTCAAATGTTGCTAAAACAGACCACACCTGAACAGCTCTTTTCCGAGGCCTACATCAACTTTAAAAAAATTGATATCCTAAGGCTACCAGTGGAGGAGGCATGGTTCTCCTTCATTGGCATCCTCCAATCCATAATAAATGAGGTTTCCCTTAACAAGAAAGGCCCTAACCACTTATTAGCCAATCTTGATGCTATTGACCAAAGACTAAAAGAACTTCCACTTGATAATCAATTTGTACCTTTTGCCCTTGCCCTGAAATGCCAATACCAGGATAAGCAGAGATCTCTGGCTGAATATATGTCAATCAAGCGAGCCAAGAGATTCCTGCCAGATCAACAATGCTGGTCCAAGAGTTACTTCCGGTGGGCACTGGGAACAGGTAGCAGGAAACTCGTTCCACTGTCATTAATGATAGATAACAACATTCTTGTGGGCCTGGAAATGATCTGTGCAATTAGAGAGTACCAACACTTCAATTTGATCAGACTGGGAATGTCAATGGACTATTCGGCTTAGATGAGAACCTGACTCATGATATCACTGAGGAAAAGATCCGCATCAAGCTAAAAAGCCTCCCAGAGAGGGTGCACCCAGGAATACACGGCATACCAAAATTCATCCTCCTACATCTAGAGAAATATTCAGTGCCAATAATTAAAGCCAGGATAAACCACTTAGCAGAGAAAAGTCGAGAGATTAACAACTTGTATCCAATATCTCTCGTATCTTTCCTAAAGAAAAAAGATGGAAAACATGACTTGAATAATTTGAGGCCTATCTCAATGATTCCCCTTTTAATTAAAATCATAAAAAAATTAATTAAGGATCAAATCAAAGTGAAAATTTATAAATACATTTCTACCAATCAATATGCAAATAAAGGGGAATCATCTATTAATGCCATTGGCCAAATGAAACTCCTTATCGAGGTTATTAGAGCCTGGAAGATGTCAAAACCGATCTCTGTCTAACTCGACATCTCAGCAGCATTCGACTCAGTAAGCCAGACATTCTGATTAATGTTCTCCAGGAATATGTGGTGCCATGTGTTTATCTGAGGATGATTGCAAATCTATTAGCCAACAGAATCATCCACATCACAATGAATGGAAAAATTGCACCTGGGTTCGAACCCTCCATCTCTATTCCTCAAGGATCTCCACTTAGCATGCTATATTTTATAGCCTATATCAACCCACTATTGATGGAGATTGAGAGATCGCTGCCTGGAGTGTATGTACCTGCCATGGGAAGGGAGATTAAACATCTCAGTTATATGGATGATATAATCATCTGCTTGCCTTCCAAGAAATATATCACTAAACTAGAGCAAATACTAGTGTGGTACTCAGACAAATATAAACTCAAATTCAATAAAAAAAAATCAGCCTCCTGGAGCTTGCTAACTGGCAGGAAAATTGCTTCAAATTTTACAGCTGACCCACAGAAATTCCTAGGCTTTAATTTTTCAAAATCCAATAGTGCTATGAGGAGAGAAATTGAAGAATCCCTATTAACAGAAATTTGCCATATAACTACCTCCCTTTCTAAGATATATGTTTCACTTCATGGTAAGGTAAGACTTTTAAACTCATTGATATTCCCAAAAATTAACTATTTCTTATCTGGTATCTGCTCCTCCAAAAAATTTATCAAAAAAATAAACTCATTATGCATAAAACTATTCTGGGGCCGAAAGGTTGCTGCTATCAGTCTCCGAAAACTTCAAATGCCTAGAATGTTTAATGGCCTTTCATTACATTGTATCAAAACCATGGTATTCTAGAGAGCCTATAACCTACTATTCTGACTTCAAAACAAATATTCAAGTATATCATATCAAGAAACTGTCACACCAACTGATAGACCACCGCCCACTAATAAAAATTGGTGGAATTTGTTATTTGATAATATTTGGAAAGTTATTGATCTGAATGAGAACCCAATTATATCAAAAATTAAATACTGGAATGCATATAAAATAATACATGGGGAAAATAACATAAACAAAAGGTCTCTCAGGATCACCAATCAGCAACTGATTTCAAGATCAAAATTTTGGTTCATTGAGGCAAAATTTCAAGATTTCTTAATTAAAATCAACCTGGACTCCCTCCCTACAAACTCATTTTTGGCATACAGGAACAATTTCAAGAAGATCAATCCTGTGTGCCAGGTATGTGTGAGAGAGAGAAGGAATCAATTGACCATATTTTTCTTAAATGTCCCATTATGTCCAATTATAGATCGATATCTCATAAATGGTACAGCAATACAAGTGCACACTACAAATCAATTAAAGATTATATAGGTCAGGGTCTATTTGTGGACATAAGACTGGCAATTTTCGTGAATTATGCCCTGTGGTGTGTCAGATGTAAAGTCACAATTATTTGTATTTGTGCAGGAAAGTTACTACAATTCAAAATGATAGAGAAAAAATTATACTTAGAATATATATTTCCTTCATAGTGATTGGCTGATTTTATATTATGCAAAAGATCAATAATATGTTTAATAGTAATATTTGACAAACAATATCAATACTTACTTCTACGCACTTTATATAATAGTAATAATAAAAAGTCAGATGTCACATGACTTATATATAGCTTGCACTTACAAATATGTAAAATTAAGAGCATGCTAATGAGCTCTAAACAAGCTTTTTTTATATAAGCAAAATCCTATATTATTCCAAAGTTATAAAAATAGTTGTTTAGTAATGGCCAACAATCTTTACTGGAGTTGTAACTTACACAACACATTTACACACACACACATATATATGTAATATTTAAATACGTGTATGTCATATATACTTTAATATATATATATATATATGTGTGTGTAATTAAAGGGGATTTGAACCGAGACTTGCAAGCTCCCTTTAATCATTTACTCTACCCCATACAACCGAGACACATGACCACATATATGCAAAAAAGATAAATGATCTTCCAATATATATTGTACCGAGATACATCAGGAAGGAGTGTGTTTTCTTCGGAGTTACACATAATTTTGGAGAAATATAAATTGATAAAAGATTTGTTTAAATATTTAATAAAAATAAAAGGTCTTGTAGGGTAAAATAATAAAAAAAATTTTTTTATCATAGAAGGGTTTATCGTTAAAAGCATAAATTAGACAGTTTTATAAGATATAATTTTAGAATCACATTTAAATAAAACTTAAAGAATTAAAAACTTGATTTAATTAAAACTTTATTTAATTGAAATTTGATTTAAGATTACTTTTATAAAAAAAAAAAAAGCAAGGTGGAGTTCGTTTTGTCTTATAATAATAAAAAAAAAAAGGGAATATAATCAAAGGAATGTAATAAACAATGGGAGCTAATGACAAACATAAGAAATTTCCATTAAACGGCTAATTAGTGAAATAACTCTAACAAAGAAATTGAAATTTGCAATCATCTAAAGAATGACCAATGAAACTGTGTAGAGATTCGAAAGAAAAGAAATAATTGTCCAATAGCAGAAATTCAGAATGTAGATTGAAACCGCAAGATAAGGACCATAAAGTATAAAAGGAGCGAACTTTCTATTGTTATTATTATTAGATTGAATTTGATATTATGATTAAAATGTGATTTTGATTCGGTTTGGTTGATTATTCTTAAATTCATATTCATATTATTAATATACGTCCAAAGTTTTAAATAAAACATAATGCTGCATTGTTAAACCCATCGTGTGGACAGCCGGCCGAATCCTTCCATGCAATACCAACAGCAGACAGTTCAAAGGATGATCATGTTCATGTAAAACAAGAAGGAAGCAGAGTGTCCATGGTGAAGCCCACAGGATCCCAATGACATCGGGAAAAGGATCGCAAAGAGTTAGCGCTAACTGACCGAAAGAAATACTATCAGAAGCTACGCTCGGAACCAGGCATAAAAGAGAATGCTAGGTAATATTTATTTTATTCTTAATTCACTAATTAAAAGCCGTAGTAATGTATGGAATAATAAACTTTGAACTTTATGTTACGAACAATAATTACTAATTGTCTTTAGCTCCATTATCAAGGGATTTTTATTGTGATTTCAAATATATTTGTGTGCGTATAAGTATGTATAATATGATATTTTTTGTTATATTAAATATTATCTAAATTTGAGCAAAAGTGTAATTAATTATATTATAAGACCAAACAAAGTGAAACAGCGTAAACGGAGATTTAATGGGTTAGTGATTATTTATAAAAAAAAAAAAAAAAAAGAAAAGAGGGAGAAATAAATATTGTAGATCAAATAAATAGTAAATGTTATAATAATGAATTATAGTTTAGAAATGGGATATGAGTATCCTATGAGATTATGAGAGCGAAATAAAATTTTAAATTAGAATTTGGGAAAAGGAACGAGAAAACTAGCGCAGAGAAAGATTTGTAAATTGATTTTTTAAGTAGACGGATTTTGTATTTTATTGATGTTTTAGCTGAGCTAGCGGGAGCGGGTACTAGATTGTATTGGTCAGGCAGACTTGTCGACAAAGGTCGGCTGGCACCCATTGGATTTTTTCCTTTAAATAAATAAAGAGTTTGGTTGGCTAATGTTTAATCTAGTAAACGAGTATTAATGTTATTGGCGAATGTTTGCCAATGATATTGACCACTCTACCCGAGGTACCGACAGCCCCGTATGATAGGATTTTGTGTAAGAGGGAGGTACAAAGTTCTGTATCGAGTCGTTATTATAAATATCAAATATTTTATTGATGTTATATAAATGATATTTATAAAAGTTTAAGATGACGTAAAGCGGAGGTAGGTATAATATATATATATATATATATATATATATATATATATATATATATATATATATATATATATATATATATATATATATATATATATTTCATGCTGAACCAGAACTCATCAGTTGGTTTTAATCAGCATCTCCCACACATATGTACAATTAGTGCTCAGTTTATATTAAGATAGCCAATCTTTACACATTAATAGACAGGCTTCAATCTTTCCCTCTCCAACTCTTCAGCAATCCACATCTTTGAAAATCCAATAATAACATGTTCAAAGCCCTTATTATTTCTATATTAAAGTATATATGCTATACATGCATTTAAATATTACATATTTATCCTGTATTCTGCCCATCCCACTTTTGTATATTTAAATAGGCTTATTGTCCTACATATGAGGGTTCATATGGACTTATGGTCAACATGGTTATGACATAACAAAATTTGGCAAATAAGGGCTGGATGGCTGAAGAGTTTCAGGGTGGAGAAGATTGCAGCCTTTCCATTAATGTTAGAAAATTTGCTGTCTTAATATAAACCATGCACTGATTATATATGTGTGTGAGTTCAGCACAAAATAAGTGTATTCATCATTAAATATGTATATTGGAATTTATTTATCTTTTTCACATGTACATTCATGTGTATCAGTTGTATGGGATGGGAGCTTAAAAGTCCGAGTTCAAATCCCTTCTAATTATATATGTATATACTCTAACACAATTTTGTAAAAAATATTTGAAATTGATCTATAGCATAGTTTTCTTAAACCAGAAAGATTCAATTTGAAACTATCCCACAAAGTTAATCTAAATTCTGAGTAGCTAAGAAGGTAAAAATACAGATAAGTTTTAGTTGGAAAAAACATTGATGTTTTTAAAAATATACATCACTGCAAAAACAATTAAAAGCCAGCAAGACAAAATATAAAATAAACAGAATAATTTACTAATATATGATATACATGAGTGAATTTGTAGATTTATGAATTTTTATAATCATTGTAAAATTAATCTGCTAATATTTGAAGCTATAAACTATTATATATATAATTCTTAAATATGATTGATTTTCTGACTATAGGAGAATTCAATAATTCAGTAGAAATATTATCAATAACTTTTCCAATTATTTGAAGTAAATCTTTCCAGTAAAAATGTTTGATATTTTTTTAAAACACAGTCTTTAAATTTATTTGAATGAATACTGTTTGTAGATATTGTTAAGTAGTTTTATTTCTAGAAAATTTGAATAATTGTCATTGGAAGAAGATTAATCCATTTTTGGTAGTGATCAAATTAATTTTTAAGAAGAATACTAATTTAATCTTTCCCAGATTATATTTTTTTTCAACTTCTAAGGGTTATTTTTAATAAATGTAATGCAAATCATTTCATAAAAAAATAAGTTTATAAATTAAAATTATTCTTTAAAATAATATTTCAACATTGCAAATATATAAAAAGGGTAATAAACTGAATTATATAATCAGAACAATGGTTTTTTGTTATTGGATTATTTTTGATAAAAAAATTTATGAATAAAATAAATTTGTTTTTAACTTCATATCTAAAACTCAAATGAATTTTTGTTAAGATTACCTGAAGTCATACAATTTTGTTTTAAATTTTAAAATTCCACTTATAATCATTCAAATGTGATATAAAAACAACTACCCTGGTGGCTGTGAAGGTACAAAGTTTTCTTGATAAACTTTCCTGCGAATTTAATGTCATCAATATTTTTATTCTCCTTTGCTTGTTTTTTAACCTCCAAAATGATGTAATAAAAAATCACTGTTTCATTTTGATAAACAGTTCAAGTCAATCAGTAAGAAATAACTTAACCTCTCTTATCATGCACGAATAGAACCCTATACTTAAACTATCAAGATGGTAGCCTCAGTTTTTTAGCCATAGTTCAATAGTGGACATTTGTCAGGTTGTCCATACCTTAAGTTGTTGCTCTCATACTCAGTTCTTTTGTACTAAATAGTCTTAATTTGGCCATCCACAAGCATCTGGGTTCACCTCATATCAACAGATCTAGTGGAGTATTTAAATGGCTCAACAAAAGGTGACTTTAATTCTGAGTTATCAGATATGTCAAACATCTGGTGTAGACTATGTAAGGCCAAAAGGCAGACAAACACAACTGCCTGTTTTATGTTATTACATTTTTATTGGTATCTCTTCTCCTAAAAGCACACATTTTCCAAAAAAAAATCAGTCTGATCATAAATTATCTTCGTAACAAATATATATTTTATAAATATTTTGCAAAAATATGTATAAATATCAAATGGAACTATAAAACAAATACATTTGCATTTTCAAAATGTCAACAAATGAAAAAGCATTTTTAAAAGCTCTTGAAAGCACTTATGAACCTGAGAACAAAAAAACTACCCATAAGTGATTTTAGCATTTTAGATTTACATTATTGAAATCTTGAGATTTTTTTAAAATTAATAAATGAATATTATTGTATTGGATTTTTGCTGTCAAATGAATGCAAACCAAACAAAGAAGCATTAAAGACAAGAGAATGAATTTAATTTGAAGCAAGTGAAGTATTCTCAGTGTGACTACAATCAGATTGAAAAAAGATTAATGGTAAAAGTGTTTTTCTAACATCTTATGTTTTTATTATAATAAGAATACTCAAATAGTTTTCCTCAGGAGATGCAGTAATATTTGATTTCTGGAAGTGATAGATTACACTCTGATCTAAATAAATTAGCTTTCAAATTGGACACTGTCTATTACTGCTCTAGCTGTAAAAGTAGTAAATAGTGATAAGATTAGTTTCTAATGAAATCATATGACATTGAAATATCTTCAGTAATCAACTGAGCATGGCTGATTTATTCAATACACTGAACAGATATTTTGATCAATTTTATTACTCAGCTGAATATTGAACCTGTGACTTATTGCTAACTAAAACCTTTTAATATTGCTGAACAGAGCAGTATTTTATTGAATTATTACATTTTATTTTGTTAAAGCTAAATAACTGAAATAAATATTATTGGTGTATGCTTATATTAAATAAATCTTTCACTAAAATATAACTTTTCCTCTGCACACTTTACAGTGACTTACATTCATTCATTTATCTGATAATTTTGGTGGTCTAACAGTTTTCTTCAGAACTGTTGTTTTAATTCAATTACTTCACACTTATCTTCATTATTTCATCTACCTCAATTATTTGCCAGCTCTGAAGTAGGTTTCCAAAGAATTGAAACTGTCAAATTAAATATAAAGTACTGTGAAAATAATAAAAAATAAAATTTTTGATTTTTTTTTTTGTTTTCAATATAAAAATTATAATATGGTTTATTACTTGGGAATTCATAAAAAGTTTGAGTGCGATATAATGTAGTGTGATTGTGATCTGTGGTCATTGACTCCAGAGTTTTCCACTTTACTACTCCACCAAATAACTGTTTTCTCAGAAATATCAATTTATAAATGGGCATTTCCCCACAATATTTATCAAGAATATTTAGATAGATATAGTTTGTCTACACCTGATATGAAGACGTCTTAATGAACTTTTTCTCAACTGTATAAAATGAAATATTTATTTTCTATTTTCATTGTTTTTGTTTTGTTTTTGCAATTAAAACTTAACTGATTGCCGTAAACAATCTATGTGAAAAGAGAATCTAAATGAGAATGTTTTCAATACTTAATATTCTGACATAATACAGTCTCGGATCTTTTAAAAGATTCTTTTCCGTAATTCGAATATTTATACACGTATAGTATTAATTATTTAGAATATATTTCACAATTTCATTTTTTAATAACAATAAAAAAGTAAAAATAAAAAAAAAAAGAAAAGAAAAAACACCTGGGATATCAGGTGTTATTTTGTAAAAATATAAAAGAAACGTTTAGAAATAAAAAAAGCGTTAAATTACATTTCATATTTTTTTAAATATTTAAAAAAGCTGTACACTATATATAAAAAATTAAGAACGTGAGTATAAGCATCTTCAATATTTATAGGTCCGAATTTATACTTTTAATATCTGTCTATCTATTGAAAAGATTTTGCCATGTCATGAGCTATTTAAAACTATTTTACACTTTAATTTTCTGAAGTTTTCAAGAATTATAGATTACTTTATTCATGGTTGTAGCTTACTGCAAAATACTGTACTATTAATGGTTTTTAAAGGGTGTAAATAAATTAAATAATAATTGATAGATAAATGCTATATCATGTTTTAGTCGAACAAATCTGAACTTCTAAGATTCCAATATATTAATCATATTATAGTAAACTGTACTAACAATGAGATCGATCTTGAAATCATATTTTCAAAATAATAACTTTTCGTTATTACATGAAGACAGTAATCAATAAAGCCTTCAAGACAGTATGGAAATGTTTTACAATATTCCACCAAATACAATCGTTTTCTCTTTCTGCTTCTTCCTGTTTTAGAACTTAATCCAATTTTATGGAATCTATATTAAAAAAGATTTAAATAAAATTTAATTATTTTTAATTTAATTTTAAATGTTGTTCCCTAAAAGATGATTATAATATGTTCATTTTGTCAAGGTAAAGAACTAGATACAACAGAATTTTTATGCAAAATTATTATAAATATTATTATTAGCAAAACTATATCTTAACTGATATCATTATGAAACTGGCTTACGCAATTATTTTTTCTTTTCATATGTCATAGCATCGGCCAGGAGGTGAACCCACCACAACCGTCTGCAGCAAACTGTTTGCATGCAAGGCTGCTGCACTGACCTCTCAGCTATCAATTATTTTTTTACTACAACTTGTAAATACAATGCATCTTTATACACAATATTGATTTTGAAGTGAAAACATTTATAATTTTGCCTTTAAACAATTTTTTTATATCCTAAAAAAAAAAGAATATTTTATCTCCATTTTAAAAATCGTTTTTTCTTATAATTCTTATTTTTATTGTATTAAATGCTTTTATATTAACTTGCTCTGACTGTGTTTATATTGGTATGATCACAATTTGGAATTAACAATGAAAAAAAAATATGTTCTTGTTTAGGACTTGAACTCAATTCCTATACTTCTTAGAAAACTCACTAATAACTGAGCCAATAAAAATATTATGTTTACAATGAAAAATTTAATTAACTTATCATGTGTAGAGATGATAATATGGACCAACTGATGATTGCTGGTTTAGCATGAAATACATATATTGATGATTATTTATCTTTTTGGCATATATGTGTTCAAGTGTATCAGTGTTATGAGATGGAGTGAAGAGTGATGGGTCATGTGAAAGTCTGTGCTCATATACACTATATATTACATATATAGACACAGGTATATAATAAGCCTATGTGTTTCAGTTATTACATAGTAGAGATGTCTGCCCATCCCTTGTATATGTATTAAATGGATTATGTCCTATACATGAGGGGTCAGATTGACCATAGGTCAACATGAGTATGACAAGAATCTCAGCCTCAGGATCCTTTGAGCATTCCATCATCATATTTTCAATTGGATGGATGGTTGAAAAGTTGGAGTGTGGAGTAGATTGAAGCCTTTCCATTAAAGTAAGAGGATTGGCTATCTTATATATATCTGAGCACCTATAGCACACATGTCTAGAGATGGTAATCTGGACCAACTGATGATTGCTGGTTTAGCATGAAATATGTATATTGGTGATTATTTATCTTTTCAACATATATGTGTTCGAGGGTATCAGTGTTATGAGATAGAGTTGGTGAGTGGTGGGTCATGTGAAAGTCTGTGCTCATATACCCTATATATTACTTAATTAAATTAATTAAAAAACTAATACAAAATGATCACATAGTATTTAAATTTAAAATTCATTTGTTGGAAAATGCATTTTTTATTTTCACATTTTATTATTAAATTATATTTTTTGTTAGATTTTTTTGTAGTTTAACGATTTTTAAAAATAATATGTAAATATAACTAAAAAGTAAAAAAATAAGTTGGAAAAAAGATTTTTGTTAAATAATGCTTTTAAGTAAATAGCCAGTCAGAAAACACAAAATAACAAAATAATCCCCTCTTAGATAATTTATCATTCTTGAAAAATATCAGAGATCTTAAAAATATAGGCTTCTAATAAAATAATTGGAAATTGTGAAAATACTGCCACTTCATAAAAGCATTTGAGGTTCAAATAAATCATAAAAATGAAAAAAAAAATGAATGCCTGTACAAAATGACAATATTCCTGCAATTTTCAATTGTTTTATAAAAAATCTAAATTCTTAAGATCTCTAATATTTTCCAAAAATAAAAAATTAATCAAAAAGTGATTACTTTGTTATTTTATACTTTTTTTTCAAGTGTCATAGCATCGGCCGGGACACGAACAGCAACCCGAGCAACTGCTCGTAAGGCAGTCGTGCTGACCTCTCGACCACCAATGCAAGACTATTTTATACTTTTTAGTTGATTATTTGCATAAAAGTATTATTTTTAAAAAATCTTTTTTTACATCTTATTTTATATATATTTTTTGATTATTGTGCAATCAGTAATTGATATTTGGCTATAAACATGTATAGTTGTGTCATAGTGATAAAATATTTTAGACACATTAATTCTGCCACCATCTAAGTAGTATGGACATCCAGCAGCAGCTGACACTGGTTTTCACTGACAGCAATTATTAGAAAGCTATTCATTTTACCTTATAATAGCAGAAGAAACCAGAAACTTTAAATCATATATATATATATATCATTATCATCATTGTCAAGCATTGTCAATCCACTGCAGAATGGTCTTTCCAAATTCAATCCATTTTCTCCGATATATATATATATATATATCATTATCATCATTGTCAAGCATTGTCAATCCAGTGCAGAATGGTCTTTCCAAATTCAATCCATTTTCTCCGATCTCTAGCCTTTCTTCTTGCATCATCCCTGCACACTTTTTTATTTTTATCCATCTCTTATATGGTCTCTGTTTGGGTCTTTTATAATCTCATCCCTCTTTCTGTACATATATATATAATCCATTTAAGATTTTTTCTTAATGTTTGAATTTTCATGTCTTTAATAAAATCTATATTTATTATATTAAAATAAATGAAAGTTTGCAATCCAAAGCTTTTAAACTCTTGTCAGAAATTTATAAAAATCAACTTTATTTACAAGAATAATATATTATCAACAAAATATTAAAATCTCTAATGGAGTAATCATTAAAAAAGAAAATGACTTCTTTTTCCATCCCCCAATTTATATTCAGTCAAACAAAAAAAAGTTTTTTATCTTGATAAAGCAAATTAATTTTTCTAATAATATAAATATTTAAAAACCAAAAGAAATAAATTCAATTATTGATATCTGCTTTTTTGATGCAGACATCTACACAATTTATAATTCTCTAATTTCCATTAATGAAAAAAATTTAAAGTATAAATGTATCCACCATTAAATGGCATATTTTTTTCATTCTCCAAATATCACTCACCTGCCATTGTTTTAAAAGAGTAGCATACCCTCTCTGCATTTAGTGCTACCCAATGCAAGCCATAGTTATCAATAGATGTGAGAAAGGTTTGTGCATAAAATGTCTATTTGGGGGCTATTTATCCAATATTCCCAGAATAGTTTCTGGCTCATGGCTTTCATCAGTAAAAAGCTTTGTAGCTGAGAACACTGGATCTAGATCTAATGTAATTATTCATCAATCTATCTTTCATCTTTTCAGTTAATTCTAAAGCTATGAGTCTAAAAGGAAAACAGATGTTTTCAATGTGAGTGCTTTCACTTTTATAGTCATATATACATACATTTTATTTTATTTTGTTCTTTAATAACTAAAAAAAGTCATAGATGGTTTCAAGAGAGTTGCATTGGATCCTAATGTATAGATGAATTACTCACAGATCCAAGGTTCTTCATTGATGAAAATCACAAGCTAAACCCTAGTCAGGGAATACTGGAAAGGTAAGTACTAGGTAAGTATTTTATGAAAAAATCTTTATGTAGCCATTGATTACTATGGTTTGCACTGACGGTCAATAGAAAATCATGATCATGTGATGACATTTTTTCATAGTAATTTAACAGTCCCCCATTTTATCACTATCACCTCTCCATGTGTCCTGTACATCCCAGTGATATCACGACTTTCTCCAAATTTTCTGCAGAGCCATCTTTAAATTAATACATGTGTTATGTAGATATATAGTTTATCTATTCACACTTACCATTTTGAAAGTTAGTATGTTAGAATTAAGAGTTACAATAAGCAGGGTACTAATGTGTTTGATATTTTCATTGACAATAGAACTATGGGATAACATCATATTGGGAAAAACTGCTACTGAAATGTGTATGGTAATGAAACTATGCATCACAACAATGTTTTCAGCTGGCTTATAATGAAGGGCATTGAGTGTAATCAATAATGGCAGAAAAACCACACTATCATACTTCCTGGCCTAACTCATGATATAAATACTCTGGCAAATTAACTTTTTATGTTAAATGACTTATCATATGTAGTTGATTTAGAATTGGCACTGTGGGAAAGCCGAAGAGACAGACAGTAACCTCTGCAATAAAAGACTATGTATCAATTGTCCATTAATAACTTCAGTAACCAATCAAATATTACTTTATGTCACTTTTTATTGTAACCTTTTATAGTTTTTTTTTTTTTAAGTGTCATAGCATCAGCCGAGATGCGAACTCGCAACCCGGGCAATTGTCTGCAAGTGCAAGACAGTCACGCTGACCTCTCGACCACCAATGCAAGACCTTTTATAGTTAGCTACAAATTATATAAAAAGTCATTATTATAATCATTTATAATAGCCCACAGGCTAGAAGGGGGTGGGGTATAGCAGATTGAATTTTAGTGACAATAATAGAATACATCAATATGCTATCTTTTAGATATTGTATGTCGCTTTGAAAAATAAAATATGAAAAAATTAGAGAAAATAAAATAATGTAACTGTCTACAGGGGAAATAAGAAGGTCATACCTGAGGTGATGGTCACTAGTATGTGATTTTTAACAGCCCTCATTTAAGTAGCCATTTCTAATTCTATGTAAAAGTGGGGTTTATACAATCAGGAATCTGAGGAATTGTCTATTTATTCTCAAGTAAAAAAAATATAAAATTTAATATCAAAGAGATAAGCATGAGAGATCAGCATCTAACTATCTTAAACATAAGCATAATTAACTAAGTTTATGAGCATTAAAATAAGTATAAATCATTAATCATCATGAAATCAACAGTCACTCTGGTGACTGTATTTAAAATGGGTCTATTATAGACCAGGATAATTATTTAGCCTTGCCAGCTTGGGGCATATCATTGAAACAATTAGTTGGATGCACAAACTTAAATACTATTCCATAAGAATACAACCAACAAAAATAATAATGCTGGGATATTAAAACATGCTGACCATCATCAATGATCTGGTCATTTAGTACCATTAATATATAGGTCAACTATAAACTTAATTTCTAAGAGAGTCTAGACAAAATAAAATATAGTCATGGATTTTAAAGAATTTTCTCTTTGTGTCAATCCATCATCATCATCATCATCTAGATGCCATATGATAAATGTGCTCCTTATTCTATATAGATGTTATGCATGAATCTATCTCAGAAAACAAAAACTCTAATTTATTACTGTGAGCAAGAGGGAAATAAATGAATTTTGGTTGGAGACAATAGAGGTATCGGCAACATGTTTTTTTTTGAAAAGTAGTAATGATTATCTACAAATGGTTGTGATAATTCAGTGCAGAAAGTATTTTTCTAGCAGAGTAAATGGATTCAAAACTAACTGCCTTATTATAAAAAAGATTATTATCATCCAGCAAGTAACTACCTGCAATATTGATGTCCAATAGAGCAAGATATATTTGTTGCTGAAAAAAGAATACTTTCAAGTATTAAAAGATTATAAAATGAACAAATATACTTGTGGTTCATGCCTTAGTATGTATAATTAGATTTTCTCTAGCAGGCATTCATTTCTATGCTAGCATGTTGCTCCGGAGAAAAAGGTTGCAAAACTCTAATCCTGATCTGAAAAATCCAGCTCTGGCCTAAGAGGAAAAATGCTGCACATTGTCATTTGAAAGATATGTTTGCCTTATATTGATATTCAATTATCAGTTGTCAATTTCATTAGTTGTTACATCATGGAAGAAAAATATATATATATGGTAACAATCCTAGCATAAAGCATGATTATATAATCAAGTTTGTTAGTCTAAATAAATAACCTTAACCATTTGTTTGCTAGCCTGAAATTAGAAGCACTTAAAATAAATATATTTTTTTATAAATAGTTTGAAGTAATAGATCAGTCTCTTTAACTGGCTTAACCAATAATGTTCTTTGAAGGATTATACATGGATTGCTAAATACCAAAAAATTGAATAATTAGAGGTATTTATTACTAATATGGACATAAGCTTACACTGCCACAGAAACTTGGTAATATAGTTATATCTATATATATTTAATGTTTTCATAGTTATCTGATGTAAATAAAGTAGTTTTTGGCTTAAACTCTGTGCTATTATTAATTAATTCCCATCATTGTGATGAAATAGCATCTGCCATTGTCAAGGTTTATTTATCAAAAAAAAATCCATTGATCTCAAATAGTAATGAGATTGAGTGTATGGTAAACTTAAAATTAATTAATAGTGAAACTGAAAAAAATAAATATTTTGTTAATCCACATATTCTGAATCTTCAACTATATACCCAATCTCATTCTTTACCTCAAACTCAATCTTGTTACTATTTGAGATCAAATGGTTTTTCTTTGAAAATTTAATATTGACAATGGTTAATGCCATTTCACCGAAACATTAAAAATTAATCAAAAATAACTCATGATTTAATCCAAAAACTATTTATATATATGTGTGTGTGTGTGCATGCTACATGTGACACAAATTTCATATACTTTTATGAACTAACATTTATTTAATCAAAGGTAATTATATTTACTATTGACTTATTTTAATACAAAAATGAATTAATTATTCATCTTTATACTGATATTCAATTAAGTTTAATATGATATATGTTTTATGCAATTTTATTTGATTATAATTTCTTTAATATATCTTTAATTAAAACATCAATCAGGCATGATAAAAAAGCTAAAGAAGAATCCAAAAAACTATTTTAGTTGATAGAAATAAATATAATATGTAATGAAACTTTGACTAAGCTCTGTAGCATTTTCATATAAATTTTTACATTTTAGGTCTTATAATGGTGTTATGATTTCTATCTTCTCTAATTTTTTGTTTTAAATCAATCTATAATCTTATCCTGAAGTGACAATTTTATCATATTAGTTGTATAAAAATTCTGAAGATAGCAGCATTATATGAATTTGCATGATTGAAAGAACCCTATTAGGATGGCCAATGCCATAATAAAGATAATGTAACATCAGTAGAAAACAGGACTTCTGATTGGTCAATCGTCTTAGCCTGAGGGGGAAAAACTGAATTATATTGAAAACTTATAATTTTCAGTTATTTGTTTACAATTTACAAGTTATTATGCAAAGTTTTTTAAAAGACATTTCTAAATCAAAAACCACATCACTAATAGAAGATGGTCTTGAAAACATTTATTATTTAAAAAGAAAGCTTTTAAAAAGTTCCTTACAGCATCCAATAGAAGCAATAAAATTACTATTGTCAAATGGTAATTACTTTTTTAAATTTTAATAACAATAAATAATATTTTTAATTTAAATATTTTTTTTAATGATAATTCACTATAAATTTATCTTTGTCTAATAACATAGAATTAAAATATGTAATATTTTGTTCTACTAATAAATGATAGAATTATTTCTCTAATGGCTATCTAATATTTCATTCTGTAGATAAGAACTCCATTAAAAAAATATTTTGTTTTAAAAACTTCAAATATTAAAATTTAAAATATATATTATTTAACAACATACATTTATAATAAATAAATGTTAAGATTATCAATATTTTATACAGAAAAAAGGTTTAATTGTTAAAATAAAAGGTTTAAATATGAAAGAGTATTTAACATTGGACTTTCTAGATCCCATTGAAAACAGTAAGGATAAGTTTTTTAGGTAGATAGATTACATTGGAAAATAACTTTAAATACTTTCTATATGGCTGTAGTCAACATTTTGACTGAGTTCATTAAATGATTGGAGAGTATTGGTGCATTTATATTATTATTACTGCTTGGAAAAAAATATTGTTGCGTTAACAGAATTACCAGTGTCCACCTCCAACATTTGAATTTCATCAATTCACTAAGGTATTATTAATTAAGTACTTGAATAATGCAATATCATCATACAGCTACTTTTCATAGTTTAGTCTAGTTTTAGGAGTGTTTGACTTGGGATCAGGAGGTTCCAGAATTAATAATGGTATTCACAGTTTTGGTACCTAAACTTTTTATGAACTCCCCCAAAATAAAGCCATTCAATTTTTTTAATGGTTGAGTTTTTAAGTCCCAAACTACTGCTTGGTGCTGATGTGATTACACTTTGTAATTTTGAACTTGGGTTTTCAGTCATTCCTTAAAGAAATGATTCTGAATAGGTCTTGGTAAATTGTAGAAACCCAAAATAAATATAAAATGCCCAGAGAGCTGAGTTCTTTTAGATGTAATTATTTTACATGCAATTAGATGGGTATTCTTATGATGGAAGTATAAATTCCAGGTGGACTTTATCTAGAAATTTTACAATCTCTTGAGATATTTACATACAAGTATATATATATATATATATATATATATATATATATATATATATATATATATATATATACTCAATGTAGATATAATTAAAAGGGATTTGAACCCAAACTATCAAGCATTCTTTAGTTATTAACTCCATCATATACAACAAATACACATAATTACATACATAGGGAAAGATAAATTATCTCCAATAAATGTATTTTGTGCTAAACCAGCACTCATCTGTTAGTTTGGATCATCTCCCCCACACACATATAATCAGTGCTTGCTTTGTATTAAGATTGAAAATCTAAACTTTAATGGTCAGGGTTCAATGTTTTCCACCTCTTCAGCCATCAATACCATTGAAAATCTGATGATGACATGCTCAAAGCCCTTGTTTGTCAATTTTGTTGCCATATCTATGTTTAGCATATGTTATTTTAACCCTTCATATGTAAGACCTTAGGACCATTTAAATGCACAGAAGAGGAATGGGTGAATTCATGCTGAATTTGTACTATTTAAATATAAGTAAATATATATAAGCAATGTCATCTCTCCATTTCTTATTATCTTTTCTGGCAATATTTCTAGACTAGTTCTATTTCAGTTTTGTAATTTTTTTCAATGATGTCAATGACATTTGTTACTTGTGTCATCCATGTATTTTATTTTTAATCTTTTTATTGCCTCAAACATAATCTTGCCAATACATCATTGTGTGGCCAGAAGCCTCTGTATTCCTTTTTTGTTAAGTGTCCAAATCTTAAACCCATACATAAAACCTATGAACACACACATATTAAGAATCTTCTTTTTCAAGTACATATGTATATTTCCTTTTAAGGTTGTTCTTACCAAAGTACTCAACTCAATATTAATTCTATCATTAATTTCATTCATTATGTTTATATTATCTTAATAATATTTCCAAGATATTATAATTGCCAATTTGTTTTAATTCATAATCATCAAAATAATTTTATTAAAAAAATATCCATTGGTTGTTGGTTTATGCCTTTTTAACATTTTACTATTTTACTCCTTTTAGCATTTATCTGCAGTCTTTCTTTCTTCTTATAACTTTTTCAATGTTTATTTGAAGCTCTATAGCATTATTGCAAAAATAAGTATCTTATCTGTGATATTTAGATAAGAGTACAACAAGGAAGAAGAGAGGAACAATCCAGCAGAAAGTGATCCAAGATTTTTTCATTTTTATGATAGAGGGCACATAATGGATCTACATTTGTGAAGTGATGATTCTAAAAGAGAAAATGATTAGTATGAAAGGCTTGAGAATTAAATCAAGATATTTGCATTTCAAGTTTCAATATCTGAACTTTTGTCAAGCATTGGTGGTCGAGAGGTCAGCTACAGCTGCTTTACAAGCAGTTGTCCCGGGTTAGCGGGTTCGCTTCTCGGCTGATGCTATGACACATGAAAAAAAAAATCTGAACTTTTGTGCCATATTTATTTATAGCAAATCTCTTCTTCATATCTTAATAATTACTTATATTACGGCCTCTGGTGTTATCAAAGAAAAATTATGTTTAAAAGAATTTTAAAAGAAAATGTTTAAAAGATGTATTCTAAGTGCGATTATAAATTTGATTCAAAAATAATTAAAAGATACAAAAAAAATGAGCATACATTTAATTAAAACATTTCTTTGGAAGTAATTTAAATATAAATTAAAATTTTTATTTTTATTTCAATTAAAACTTTTATTTTTATTTTTAAAACAAAAGCAATTCAGAAAACTAAAGTAGGAAGATGCTTAAAAATATTATCTTTGTTTTCATCTTATATTTTCATAATTAATGCAAAATAAAATAATTTTCTTCATATTTTTGTTTTAACGATTTTTGGCTACGTAAATATTTCAGTGATTATAAAATTGATTTAAAAACTGATAATTAGTAATATATTTTTATATTAAGATTTTCAACATATAGAAAATATTTTGTATATAATGCTAACAATATATTTGTTATTTAATAGCAAAAATTTAATTTGCAAGCGCCAATCGTCTTGCACACCTTTACTACCTATTTTAGATATACATAATTACGTATAAATTAATCAAATTTACTTTATAATTGTCTACCTTTAGCAAGTGTTTTACTTCCATCTTGCTCTCCAATAAATCCATAATTGATTATTATTCATCTGTTAGTAGATTAAAATTTTTTTTTTAAACTTTCATTATAGACTTTAAATTTTAATAAAAATTGAAGTTAATTTATAATATGTGTTATACACGTGCTTTTTTATTTCTTAAAAACACAGGTGAAAAAATAAAAAAATAACTGTCAAAACAATATGCAGAATAATTTTTCTCCCAATATAAGAATTACTTACTCCCTTTATTCTTTTCACACTCTGGTTTATAAAATGCTGTTTATACTTTAGTCCCACATCTCACATTACTTAATTACTCTTTCTAAAAAAAATTAAATAAAATTAAGATCAGAAACCAAATTTATGCATCAGCTGACATTTTTGCAGCTACAACAAGTAACTTGACTATATTTTAATTAATATGCATTATATATATTGGAAATGTTGAATGTGTGGAGGTATCCATTTAAATCAACTTAATTAGAAAGCGCTTAATCTAGAATAACTTCTCCAGACCAAAAGTAAAAAAAAAAACTGACGGTCTGATACATCTAAAAAAAGATCCTTTTTTGGATGCATCAGGCTATCAGTTTACATTGATTCTTGGTTTGAGCCAGATGTTCTAAGTTAAATGCTTTGTAATTAAGTTGATTTAAATGGATAACTTCACACATTCAAGATTTTCATCAAAAACATTCATTTCAAATATTGAATTACAATACACACACATATATGTAGGGAGGTTGTCTTGACAACAGTTTGAAAATGTTAATTGTTATTGATATTTGGATTGTCTAAATGTTGACTGGTTTTTAATGATTATATATATATATATTATTCGTCATTTACAACCAACATTTGATATCTCTGAACATTTATATTGCTATCTCTCTACTTGAAATTTCTTTTGCTCTAATAAAATTTATCTTTATTGATTTACTCTAATAAAATTTATAAATAATATTAAACAACAATGCATAAACTAAACTTAATAATTAATTTAAAACTAAATATTGCAGACTGTTAACAAAATTTTTAGAGTTATCTCATCTGAGCTTCCCATGAAAAGTAATTAAAAAGTGCAAGGTATGATAATTCTATTTCATAAAAGCACTTTTAAAAATGTACATGTGGAATCATACATTAGGGATTACTATTACCTTAAAGTACTACCCTTACATATTTATATATTGACTTAAATGGTGTTTTAGTTTACAAACAAACCTGGAACATATCTATGGAAAGACTGCTGGTGTCTGTCTCACATATTTTGTTAGATATCAGTTATATTAGAAAATCAACAAGGTCTTAATTTTGGAAACATCCTGTAACCACAAAAGGATTAGTCATCTGAAAATGCAGAATGATTTAATTGGAAAATTGCTTTTTTGGTTAGAAAGTGTTTTTAATGTGAACACATCATGGCCTTATGCTTGTCACAATAAGAGTTTCATTTGTCTGGTCACAATTTAGATGCTATTTCTTTAAATAAAATTTTATAATCTCTTCATAACTTTAGATAGCATTATTATTGATTGTTTGCCCTTATTCAATAATATTCTTGGTGGACTATTTTACCTGTGTTCAAAGAAATGAACTACCATAGTTTTTAATTGTGAACATAAGATTTTTGATTTTATAGAACGTAAGTAAATAGGAATTTTCATTGTATGATCTGATATTTTATTTCTAGCTTATCATACATAATTACTCTTGAAAAAAATTGGTTAGCCAATATATCTGAGGCATAAATTTCCCAGAAATCTTTCTCCTGACCAGGTATTCAGTTAAAATAAATCTAATTGGAATTTTAATTAGCTTATTGAATCTCCTAATCTGGTAATGGCAATCATTTATTATTTTTGATAGTACACTTCTGAGGTCATCTGTAACATTTTTTTCTTATCTTTGAATCACTTATGCAAGTCAAGGTCACTCAACTTCAGCATATGCAACATTCCATAAGGTTTAGATAATGCTTTTTTCTGATTTTCTCACATATTTACTAACAGTCCTTTAACAATTGTATACTTATTTAAATATGTTCAATCACAGATATTCATGTGGTTTTGTATCACTCGCAGCATTATATGTCACTTTAGAAACTGGGATCTTATAAATCTTATTTTATTTTCTTGTTTTATTCTATAAATTATTTGTTTTCCATCTCCACATATGTAGTATACTAATTTATTTTGTCTCTAATCATTATTTTCAAGGTTTATTCTGTTTAGCATCTAAGTACAAGGGTGACTTTTTATTCAGCTTACTATTTATATTATCAACGAAATAAGCCTTGAAAATGGTCACAGATGACGATTGAAATACAAGTGCAGATGTAGAATAGTACATTGTATGTATAAATGGATATTGTAACAAAGCAAATCTGATTGCATGTCAAATTAATTGCATTATAAAGCTTCATGATGAAAAAAGTTTAATTAAAAAAACTATAGTAGATTGAATAATAAATGTATTTACTGCTATGTGTGTGTGCATATTTAATACATAATAATATATTAAGCATACCATTTTAAGATATTAAAGAAAAATAGATCAATAGAGTAATCATATTATTAAATATTTAATAAAAGATAATTAGCCTATAGATGTTATAATACAATCAAGTATTTTAATGGTTCAAAAAATGTTAAATCATGTTTAACAACATAACAGGTTTGAATTTGTAATAAAAAAAAATTATTTAAAACTGAGCTCTTTCAATACAAAGCAGTATTATAATCATAATGTTATGTGACTAAAGGAGTTGAGATCTATATTTAAAATTACTTTTCAATAAAAGATTATAATAAAATTGAATGTTAAGGGAACATTTACATACTTATGATGAAAGTTGTTGCTATCAAATGCCATTTTTTAAAAAGAGGGGTGCTAGAGATCTTTTTATTGATGGCATGATGATCTATAGCTATTTACCATGCCTTCTTTACCTTTCTCTTTCTGTCATCTCTTTGGAACAAACAATGTCATCCATAGAGAGATCAAAGTGATGGCCTAATTGCAACTCATTATCCAAGAAAATGGAAAAAAAATAATAGCTTTTCTTGACCCAGTTGCACATATATTTATGCTGGGAATATCTTGTAGATAAGTTAGCTCAGGTTTCACCATAGTAAAACTTCAAACAATTAGATTCTTTGTAATTAATTTTGTACACAATTTGATGTGAGGCCTCTCTAGATATTTTGTCTTTTGAATTATTGAATAATTTATTTCAAAATAGAAGTAAGTGAAAACTGACATTGTATTTATTGGTACAAATGTTTTTTTTAATTTGTGTGAGAGTTTTGAAATATAAGTAAGACAAGATCTTTTTTTATTATTAGGTTGAATATTTGTAGGCTGCTAGATTTTGTTATAAAAACTTGCAGTAATTGGTGGTTATGTATTTAGAATTGTACTCAATATTTATTAGATCTTTAGTGTATATATCAATGTTTCTTCATCAATCAGCCACAAATTTGCACAGCTTTAAGTTTTTATGGAGTAAACCTAATAGACCAGCATATTTTTGGGAGAAGGGAACATTAGCCCTAGGGTGTATGGTACCTCTTACATTTAATGGTTTTAAAATCATACTATAGTCTAAAATATTGTCTTGTCTGATGATATCTAAATCTAAAAATTTTATGTTGTGCAGGAGCTCATCTTTTGTCTCAATGGTCCAAGTTAAAGCAGTTGCAAATGCTAATTTAATATAAATTTTATTAATAGTTTCTTCTTCGTTAACACATACAAAAGTATCATCTATATATCAGGAATTTAAGACTGTATTCTATAGAGAACACAAATTTTGGAAGAATCAAATTCTCAAATTTAGACAAATACAGACATCAGACAACTCCACTGAACAGGAACCCCATAATTCAGCCATGATTCATTTTATATGTTTTGTGGTTAATTGATGTGATCATTTCATCACCAATCCAATTTAATGTGTCTATGATTATTTTTTTATTTTCTCAATGTTATAATTGACTTGTTGTAAAAATTCTTCTACAAGTTTAATAAATTCATAATGAAGGCCAGATGTCATATAATTCTTTAATGTCCAGAGAGGTGATTTGGATGCTATTATCAAGATTTTAAAATTTTTCAATAAATTCCTACAAAGATTTCAAACTAAATGAACCAAAATTGTGTGCTTTGTCTTGATGTTTTCTAAGAATTAATTCAAGCAGCAAATTTATCTTTTTTAGCCTTTAAATTATACTCTTTTACTTCAGTAAATACTAGCTACCAATTTTCTGGATAATTTAAAAGTCAAACTTTTATGGTTTTAAAAGCACAGACCTATTTATTGCCCTTTTCTTTTAAGAAGTAAAGGTTTTTTTCTGTAAGAAAAGTTCTAATTCCCTTAGTATTATGAAACCAAACTTTTTTATTAGTTTTAGGTATGTATTTCAAAAAATTATATGCCTTTTCTATGATTCTTTTTTTCTATGGGTCATTTTTATATTTAGATTCAAAATCAATGACTATTTTTATTTCAGGATAATGCCATTCACTGCCTACAAATTTGAATCCATAATTTAAAATATTATCGACCACTTAAGGAAATTCAATATTCAAAATGTTGATCCTATTTTTTAATGCAGCAAGATTAGAGTTCACGTGGTCCTGTTTTTCAGTCAAAAAGTTAAACTTCTTAGAATATTTTCTTTTTAACATTTTAGCAATGTGGTTGCACTTGAAGTAGATACTTTCAGGAGCCCTATACTCCAGAGCCCAGTGTTTTTTTTCTTTTTTTATTGGCCTTAAATGCACTGAAAAGGTATTTTATAATAGACATTAATAAAACATCTTCATGTTTCATCTCTTGCTAGTAAATGAATCTGTTAATTTTGATGTAATAACAGTTTGGGTCAACTTTAAATTGAAGATAATTCTTAAGGAAAATAAGCCATTCTTGTTTTATCATCATATCTATGCAAATCTTTAACATACCATGATAAAATCCACTTTGTTTCATAAATAATACAAGAAAGAAAATATGTAATTCTAGAATAAATCTTTTTGCCCTATTTTCTACAATAATTGTAATGGTTCAAAAATGTTAAAACATTTTTGACAATAGAACAGGTTTGAATTTGTAAAAAAATTTTTTTATTTAAAGCTGAGCTCTTTCAATACTGAGCAGTATTATAATCACAATGTTATGTGACTAAAGGAGTTGAGATCTAGATTTAAAGTTATTTTTAAATAATAAATAATAGATTATCATAAAATTGAATTTTAAGAATACATTTACATACTAATGATGAAAGTTGTTGCTACAAGTACAATTTTTTAGAAAGAGGGGTGATAGGGTTCTTTTTATTGATGACTTAATGATCTTTCACTATTAACCATGCCTTCTTCATCTTTCTCTTTCTGTCATCTTTCTGGAAACAAACAATGTCAGCCATGGAGAGATCAACATTATGGCCTAATTGCAACTCATGATCCAAGAAAATGGAAGAGTATTCATAGCTTTTCTTGACCCAATTGTACACCTATTTATGCTGGAAAAGTTTTGTAGATGAGTTAGCAAAGGTTTTACCATAGCAAAACTTCAAGCAATTAGATTCTTTGCAATTAATTTTGAACACAATTTGATATGAAGCCTTTTAAAGATATTTTGTCTTTTGAATTATTTAATAATTTATTTAAAGATGGAAGTGAGTGAAAACTGACATTGTATTTATTGATATAAATGTTTTTTTAAATTTGTGTGAGAGTTTTGAAATATAAGGAAGACAAGATCTTTTTTTATTATCAGGTTGAATGTTTGTAGGTTGCTAGATTTTGTTATAAAAACTTGCAGTAATTGGTGGTTATGTTTTTAGAATTTTACTCAATGTTTATTGATCTTTCTTTTTCATTCAGCCACAAATTTGCACAGCTTTAAGTTTCTATGGAGAAAACCTATTAGACCAGCATATTATTGGGAGAAAAAAGCATTAGACATAGGGTATATGATACTTCTTATATTTAATGGTTTTAAAATCATCCTATAGTATAAAAATATTGTCCTTTCTGATAATATCTACATCTAAAAAATGTATGTTGTGCAGGAGATCATCTTCCTTCTTGATGGTCCAAATTAGAGCAGTAGCAGATATGAATTCAATATGAATTTTATTAAAAGTTTCTTATTCATTAGCACATACAAAAGTATCATTCACATATCTGGAATATAAGATGGTATTCAACAGACAATCAAATTTTGAAAGAATCAAATTCTCAAATTTGGACAAGTACAAAGAACTCCACTGAAAGGGAAGCCCATAAGCCAGGAATGACTTATTTATATGTTTTGTGATTAATTGATGTTATTTCATCACTAATTCAATTGTTGATAGCAATGAGTAAAAAATAATATATTTTTCCTATTTTATTTAAATATTTATGCTTATTTTCATAAATATTTATATAGTAATTATTAAAAAAGAAACATTATGTTTGAACTTGCATTTTTTTCAATATGTTTTATTTTTAAAAGTAAAAGTTAAAAAATTCAAAGAAGTAATAAAAGGAAGCTGTGATTTTATTACTCCATCAAACACCATAATACAGAATTTTTGTGATATTTTAATACCTATAAATGCAATTTATTTTAGAATAGAATTTCATAGCTTTATGATGGCTTAACAATAATTCATTCAATATTAAAAATGAACTTCAGTGAACTAAGATTTTATATCACATGATGATCATTTCCTATGCTTACATAAACTATTAAAACAGTAACCAACTCACCATCCAGTAGTGCCACCTAGTACAATCCTTAGTAATCAATGGATACAAAAAGATTTGTTCATAAAATCTGTATCTACTGCCTACTCATACAATAGTCACAGACTAGTTTCTAGCTTGCAGATTTCATCAGGGGGCAGTCTTAGATTGAGAGGACTGCATCTAGATTGAATGATCCAATGCAACTCTCCAGTAGTTAGTTTTTACCTATTTGGCTAACTATAAATTTATGAGACCAACATAAAAACACAATAATGTTGTAATCCAACCTCATTCACTTGAATATTCATATATATCTAAACAAAGTTCATTATTTATACAAAGTAGGTTCCGATTAATGTATCAATACAAATTAATGACATTGGATTGAAAATATTACTGTGTTTTTATTTTTGTATTATAGCTTTATATTAACCAAATAATGAAAAGAGGGCTTCTGGAAGATTGCATTGAATTTTAAGATCTAAGTACAGTACTCTCAGATCCAAAGCTTCTACCTGATAAAAGCCATAATCTAAAAACTAGTCTGGATATTTTGGTTGAGTAGCAAATAGATAGGGATTTTAAGCAACTATTGATTACTATGTCTTGCACTGAGTGGCGCTACTGAATGGAATGTTGGCTACTGTTTTAAGCAAGATTTACTTAAATTATTTGTTTTTATCACCTATTCTATAATAATTAAATAAGAAAAAAATTAATGTTCTGTATTCTCTTTACATATTTCATACCATTTAACTTTATTCTGTTTTTTGTGTATTTCGACAATTCAAATATATATTTTTTTGATTGTTTTGTCTTTATAAACTTATTCTAATTAATCATATTGATTCATATCTTAGAATAAAGATTTCAATACTAGAATAAAATATTGAACTATTAACTTGAATTTCCACAAGATGATGATGAAAAGCAATGCAATGGATAAGGGATACGTCTCAACTTTTGTACCCTAAACCAAATTGGCAGAATTCTATGACCAAGTAATCAAAGCTGTTTCTCAACAGGTGGAGTTTGCTATAGCTTATATTATTTTAAATATAATTCATTCTAGAATCTGAAGTTTAAAAAGATGTTGTAAAAAACCTTTTTATATAAATAAGATGTATAATAAAATTATAATAGGGATTGTTATTTGTTTATGTTATCAATAATAATTTATTTAAGTACTAGTCAGAAGACTCTTTTTTAAATTTTATGTTTTAACCATAAATCTCTACGGGTTCAAATATGTATAATAGCAAAATACTATTGATGATAATCAAGAGCTTTTACTTTTCTATACTATATCTGTTTTAGGAAGATAATTTATCATAAATATATCTCACAGGAAAAATAATCATTTTAGTTTTTACTATTAATATTCTATTTTTAAGCTGTTTCTTCACATTTATTTTAAATTTCTTCATCAACGAGACTCATTCACAAATAAATATGATCATTCACTTGTAAATAAAAGAATAGATACAAAGTTATCAACAGTGCATAGAGATGAGGTTTTGTGACAACTATGTAATCCAATCAGTCACCACCAATGCATTCACACAAAAAGCACCTTGCTCTATTATTCTGTTATTTGACTTTTTTCATTGTTGACATTTAAGTTCATCTAGAATTTTTAAACATCTTCAAAATCTTGTTTCATTGTAAATCTTCCTTGTTCTCTAATCTCAGCTATATCTACACAACAAAAAAAAATTAAAAGCCTACTTCTTTGAAATGTACTTGAAAGATAACTTTCATGATGTAATTGGGATCTTTTTATCCATAAAAACTTTGTGCAAGTTCACTGTAAATTACTTTTTTAAAAGGTTTATTTCATTCACACATCCAATTCAAATAAAGTGTTTTACTGTAATAACAGACTGCACATTACATATTGATTTGTTGTATGATATTACCAGCAATATTTTTAGCATGTAGTTGAAAATAGTTATATATTGAAAAGCTACAATTAAAGATAGTATTGATGTATTTCAGGAAAAAAATATTTCTGCTGAAGAAATTAAAAGCCAACATGTAAAATATCTAGAAACAGAGAACAGACCAGCATGTTTTTATATATGGATATATTTATGTTTCATAAATTGGTTTCTATAGTCACCACAAGACTTATTTCTATATAAGCCAGAAGCCTACTCTCACTAAATGGTCTGTTTCAGTCTATTAGGATTTCCATTTTCTTACTCTTTGCATATTGATCCATTAGATGTATACTTATCATTAATCCTACCATTGATAATCCCTGACAATTATCGTATCAAAGCTTTGAACTATCTACAATAGAGCCGAAAAATTAGCTCCTTTATTGATTTTTAAGGCTACATGGGACCTTCTGTTCATTGCAGATTGTCATTTATGATGCTTAGGCTGTGAATTTAGTTGCTCCTGCCTGCAAGACTAGTTGTGTGATCCTCATACCGGCTTTGTCGTTAACTATATTGTTTTCATCATTGTATTAATGTAACCATTTATCTAAGTAATAAAGTTCTTATGAGAAAAAAAAAGATTTATTTTTAGAATGGTTTTCCCCCACTCATTTGTTTTCTTGTATGGAATTAGAAATGGCTATTTATTATTATTATGTTTAGAATGTCGAAATATCTTTAAATGAAATGTCATTATGTTATGACAAAAGAAAGTCTACGTCTTTTATTTATATAATGAATCGGGCAAAATAACATCTCCATATCTAAGTAATTCCACTGGAGTAATTATATCACTGTGATGGAGTCCTTTTTAACTTGGTAAAGACGAGATAGCATATATTTGTATTGCATTTTCAACTTTAAATACTGTCTTTTGAATATTCTATCACTACAGTAAACCATGTAAGATATTCTCCAGTTGATAGCCATCCAATATAAGTTTTAATAAAATAAAAATCTGCATTTAATTTCACTTTTAACTTTTTTTAATATTTCTTTTCTGAACGCAATTCTCAAAACGCTTTTGTTTTTATAATATGTATGCAAATTATAAGCGAAACTTTTTTTTATATAATCTTTAATTTGATAAACATATTAAAACTATAGAAAAAAAAAAATCTCTCCTATTTTAATTGCTAATATTTCATAGTAAAATAACCTACGGAAAAGAAATTTCATACAACCTTGTTAAAAAGTAATTAATTATTCTTTAAAGAAAAAAAGGGGGGTAAAAACTGTAAACTCTGTGTTGACTGCAAATGAACCGAGTATTAAAGCAAGAATGTTTATTTCATAGACATTTCTTTCTTAACTAACGGTTCGCTTCTTAAGTACTCATTCCAAGCCCGGAATGGTAATTTAACAACTTGACGTTGGAAAATTGATCTTTCTTTCAAAAATAAAAACAAGTTCATTTTCTGAAAACTTTTTTTATGTGTGTGAGAACAATTAGGAATAAATTTACTTTATTGACAAGTTCTTTGTTTGCAATCTTTTAGTATATAATTACGTATTTACAAATATCAACTACACATTTAGGTATAGAACTATATTAACCAGCACTACTATGCTTGTTTTTGCATCGATTATAGATTTATGTATGTCAAGTTATCTCTCTGAAAATAGTTATTATTACTATCTATTAATTTAATGAATACAATTGGTTTTTCTAGATCTTTACCAATCTCTTAGGACTCAAATTATGATTTCAACTGTGTATTTTTATTGTCGTCTTTTTTAAATATATATATAGCCTAGTTCCCCTTTAGTTTTTAATTATTTTAGTGATGTTAATATTACATGCGCATTCTCTCTCCTATATAATTAATGTTCGATCCCTTCTTGCTATACCTAACCTTCAACATTCCATATATGCTCTGAAGTCTCTGTATTGTTTTTTTGTTAAATTTCTAAGTCTCAGATTCATAAATAAGAACTGGTCTAACACATGCATTAAATTCTTTCTTTTCAAACTATATGCTTTTAATATTAAGTTATTTTTACGAAAAGCACTCCAACCAAGTTTAATTCTATGATTAGAAGTGATATGTTGGCCTATTTCCAAGCTGTATTTGTCTATTTGTGTGTTATTACTAACAAGTTGTTTGTATTTGGAAAGTTTAAATAAAGTTTAAAATTTTCTATACATTCAACATCCACTCATAGATGATGGAAATAGTCCAACATATCACAACTAATAATATACCATCATTACAAACTTTTAGGAAAATAACTCTATGATTAATTTCATCCATTATATTTCCATCTGTATTAATAATCTGACGACGAAATTTGTAACAGTTAACTTTTTCTAACTAATCATTATCAATTTTTATTTACCTCTTTTGAAAAAAGCTATTAAACATTATTTTAGTCTTGAGCTTTAGTATTACTTTCATTTGATAACTCTTGAAATATTTCCTGAAGCCTTGAAGCATTATTACAAAACAACCATATTATCTGCAATATCAAGATGGCATGTTTTTACCTTTTTTTTGCTACTTACTGAAAGCTTTAGGAAGAACCACTAAACATCATACGATTTTGCCTGTGTTAATAGCTTTAGGAAGCAATGGTAATTTCCAGATGATATTCCTTAATAAATCCCTGATCTGTGCTTTTCTATCCAGAATCTCCAGACCAGTTTTAAGTTTATGGTTTTTATCAGTGAGTAAAGCACAGGGTAAGAGTTTATCAAGCCCTATTATTTGACAAGTATTATTGCTTTCTAAAGAAGTTAAAAAAAGGTGGAAAAGTATATTACTAAAACAGCAATCTGTAATCTGAAGACATGTGATAAGTAATGTTATATTTTATTTGTTTAATGTCATGATGATTTATTTAAAATAAACTCCATCTTCTTTTATTTCCTTAGTTTCCCATTTTAATCCTCACAATTCTTCCTGTACAATTACCATAAAAAATTTGGAGATATAGAGACAGTTTGTTATATATCCTTTGCTATGTTAATCCTATTAGTATCATTGTGTAACCTAATCATGGAAAGTTTGATAAACGATATTATTTAGGCTTAACCCTAACAAAATCCTTTCAAGGTTTTGACACATTAATTTTACATGCAGAAAGAAATTCTAGTTTAAAAACTATTGTGAAATATCAATCTATAGTTGAATATAAAATAATGAATTAATATTGTTTTATTATCTGTTTAAAACCTCGAAAGAGACCCAATTTATATCTGCACCTGATTTTGAGATCGGTCTAAATTTTATTTATTAGATTTGTTTTTCTATAGAAAGCAGAGCTAGTACAATCATTTTCCTTTGCTTTAACAGTATAATTAATGGGGATTTGAACCCAGACTTTCAAACTCCCTAAAGTCATCAACTCTATCCAATATAACCGATACATATGTTGTGAGAAAGATAAATGATCTCCAATATATGTATTTTATGCTGAAGTTTAGTAAAAAAAAATTGATGTACTAATACTATTATCTGTGTTTGGAGAAGGGTCATTAATATTCAACATAGATTGTTATTTAACAATGATTTTAAAATTAAAATAATTTTTAATACATTGGACAGGATTAAACCTGCATTAAACCTGTCCATTAAAGTATGAAGATTGGTTGTCTTAATATAAAGCTGAGCACTGATTGTATATATGTGTGAGGATAGTAATCTAGACCAACTGATGATTGCTGGTTTAACATGAAATACATATATTGGTGATTATTTATCTTTTCAACATGTGTGTGATCAGGTGGATCAGTAATATGAGATGGCACCGAGAGTAGGGGGTCCTGTGAAAGTCTGAGTTCGAATCCCGCATATAAAATACTTTTTGCAATGATTTAAAATTAATATAATTTATTTTTGTTATGTGAAGTTTAATGTTTCAAAGTATTAAAAGATGGTTTGTTTACGTTTTGTCTGGATTTAAAGCTGGATCTAAATAATATCACTTCAGTCTTGTCCTGTATATAAAGTATGGTGATATCATCGTTGTTTTGACAGTTTGGTAAAAATGACCGGAAAAATTAATTTTAATGATTATAGTTGAAAAGGTAGCCATTCTAATGTTTATGTATAATTTGCATTAACAAAATTACTGCTTTGTGTTTAGATTTTCAATTTATAATTAAGCGGAACCTTATATAATACTGTAATTATAATTTAACCCTCTACTTCCTATTATTTTTTTGCCAAACTTATTTAACCGTGTGTGCTATTTTTTATGTGAATTATTCCAAGTTAAAATGTAAGTATTTCCAAATAATCGCATGTTGATTTCTGTAAAAGGTCACAAAGGTTATGATAACGATTTTAACTTTCAAAGCTTTGTCTGAAGCGATATAGAAATTTAATTCTCGTTGAAATGCGGTCAGAAAGGTCAGATGATACAGAATAAACGGCGCTTCAAATCAAAGTGCTCGCACAAATTATCATAATGCTATTTTCTTTCTTTCTTCTACATGCAATGATTTTATGATTATCTTTACCTATATTTATAAACCCAATTTACATAAACAAACAATTTTTACATCTTATTTTCCCGTAATGGCACAAGATTAAAACTTTCTTAACGATTCTCGTTTGTGATTGTTAATTAAAAGTATAAAAACTAATACAAGCACATACTCATATAAGGCAAAGCAGAAAAAGAAAGTATAATATAATATATTTAATTGTTAAATATTTTATTTCGTGACGCTCAAATAAAAAAATTTCAAAAAATGTTTAATGACCCGCAATATTCCTTTTTTTTAAAACTCGTATAGAAATAGCAACAAATTAGCAAACTTCCTGCTTAAACAGTGTGATATAGCATGATAATGAGATGAGATGCACAGCGACTTCTACTTTATCATAAGCAGGAATCTCTCAGCTAATATGCCCAGAGAAACATGTTAACCACTTTACCTTTCCTTTTCATTCCCAACCCTAACTTTTCCCATATTCTTCTCTATCCTGCTCCATCCTATTTCCACAACATAATATTTGTTAACTCCATAGCCTTTATATCTATTGTTTTATAATTCAGCATGAAAACCAAGAACCTACCTTTTATATAATCCCTTTGTTTATATTTATTTTCTCACAATTTCATTATTTGTGTTCTTTCTACTTGTAAGCATTTACATTCAATTAACAGATGCCAAATATTTTCTATGTCTTTCTTACACAACTTGCAGGCAAAGGTAGCTATCTATTCTAATGCCATCTAGTGTAAGCTTAAGAAATCAGTAATTATTAAGCGCAACTTTGAATCTTAAGTCTCAATAATCTCATGATCACTATCTCATACTAGCACAAGATGCACTACTATATGGAGAGTGTTGT
The DNA here is from genome assembly GCA_028023455.1 of Epiperipatus broadwayi. Lineage (NCBI taxonomy): Eukaryota > Metazoa > Onychophora > Udeonychophora > Euonychophora > Peripatidae > Epiperipatus > Epiperipatus broadwayi. The sequence goes on from JAQFVV010001191.1 coordinate 68,881, forward strand.
TTTGTTTTGAAGTCTCAATAATAAGAGCAAGTCAAAAAACAATCTGAAGTTAGAGATTTAGATACTAAAAGCAGGAGCTGGTGTAATCATTGATTATTCAAATTTACACCAGATGGCACTAGGATGGAGAGTTGATCTTTTTCTTCACATATATATTTATGTGAAGAAAAAATAAGTAAATATATTGCATAATCAATTCTACTTAATGAAAATTTAATAAGGCATTATACAGCAAAACATAGATTCTGATGTTCATTTGATATATTTGTCATTTGAAATGAACATACCAAATTCCTATATGAAATAAAAAAAATGTATGAAATAAACATCCTGTGTCCCAATTTATATCGTTTTAGTGTAGTAATTATTGTGCGTAAACATATTATGAACTAAAATGAATAAGTAGATAGACACTACTAAAGTGTATAATTAGGATAACCATCAAATTAATAATGTTTTTCATGTGCAAAGAAAGCAAAGAAAATGAATGTATGATTTGGTGAATTTAGAATAAAGTGAAAATGCATAAAATTGTAGTAGAAAATAAATATTTGAGTTCTGTATCCATGAAAGAAATATACCCATAAAATTATGTGGGAGCAGATTAAAGTTATCTGCTAAGAAAAAAAAACTGACATTAAGCGAAAAATTAAAGCATCTCTATTATTGAAAATGTATGATTCAGAAATTGTTAACTTATTTAAAAGTTCTTTTGACAGTAAAGATAATTGGAACTATAAGCCAAGTTTTGGGATACAATGACAGTCTGTGAAATATTTAAGCTGGGGAGCTTTAGTACAATGTCACCATGAAAAAGTAAGTAAGAAAAACAAAATAAATAATTTCTAATTTCACAACCACCCAACCACTTTCTTTTTTTATACCATTTAATGGTAAAAGATCTAATTGAACTTTTCTTTTTATTTCTATACTAATTTTTTCATATATATTAAACACTAAAACATATCATGACAAATACTGGAAATGTTATTTTTTTAATTATTTTGTTATATTTTTCTGTAATAAGTATTTACATATTAATTTATAAATGTTAATTACAAGAAAAAACATATTTTATTGTTAATTCTAAATTAAAACAATAAAAATTAATTCACTCTGAAGCGAAATCAGAATAGATAAACATATCACTCTCAAATAACTCCTGATGCTGCCACGGTGAGGAGTTCCAATGAGGCTAGTTTTGTGCATTGGTAAAAACAAATAAATTTTGGCAGTACTTGCTGAAATTCACAGAATATGACATTTCTGACTCAGATATAATTAGCAGCATCTTTGAATAGAATCACAATCATCAGTTAAAATAATTCTTTTTAAAAACAGTTTAATTCATAGTACTTCCATAATTATTATGAAAAATAATGATTGATTATTATGTTACTGATATTTCTAAATACAAATTTAATAATTAATTTTTATATTTGGGGGAGGGGTGATGCAGCATTGCAATCCTTACTGTTCACCTATCCCTGATGGGTTAATAGATTAGAATAATTTGCTTTCTGCTGATCCTACTTTGCCTTTAAAACACCTGCCTTAGCACATTTCAATTTTACAATTAGCTAATTTTATTAATTTTAAATTTTATATAATTTGTGTATGTTAAGTAGTTTAACTTTTGACAATTTATATTCATATATATATAATTATTCCTTTATACTTTTGACAATTTATATTCATATATATATAATTATTCCTTTATATAATGTGTACTTATAAATAACAATTAAGCATCTACCATACTTAAGTAATACTTCAAGTCTGTACATTTTTATGCAATAAGTGTATGCATATAAACATCAAAACATAAGAGTATGTATTAGACACCCCAAGTCAATAAAGACCTGACAACTTTTGTTAGCCATATTTTCAGAATTGCTTTCTTTATTTGCTATTGAATGATTATTCTATTTTATGATTTTTAGCTTATTACAATAACTTTAATTATAAAATAAAATAAATTTCATCTGTTATTGTATACTCTTAGTCAAAATTCAGAGTTGATCAGATCCAAAACTGACTTAATCATTTTCTAAAAAACAATTACAATCCAGAAGAATACTATATAGAGCATAAATGAGAAATAGATAAAATGAGTATAAGAAAACTAATTGGTAATTGTAATGTTATTTCATCATTATTATAAAGCCAATAAAATGATCTAATACAATGCTGAAAAAAATTCTAAGATATTATTAAAGGCTGTATGTAGACATATTTCTGAAAAATTACACATGATTATTTGAAAAATAATTTGGCTTATTAAAAAAACAAATTTCACATGTAATTGGTATACATGAAAATCTCTAATTAAAAAAAAATTTCATTGTTTTCTTTTACCTTCAAAAAGCAATTTGGTAAATCAAATGGAACTATCGTTTTACATGATTTGAAGAAGAAAAACAAATTTAATAAATTTTTATATCCAATAAAATAGGCTAATAGAATAAATCATGAGAATCTTAGAACATATTGTAGTGCTTCTGTTTGTGACTGGAGATTGTAAAAAGTTGTACTTCTATTAGATTATACATATAATCATTCTAAAAGTATTTTGGAGTTATGAAAAGCACATTACATATATGATTGGAATACATGTTATGTGTTTGTGAAGTTCTTTTATTTTTTCTTATATCTTCAAAAAGCTACTTGACAAAGAAACAGATCTACTATTTTATATATATTAAATGAAAGATATTTACTACAAGTTTTGTTTATAATTTAGGAAAGTATTTATAAGATTAACTGGTATTTATAATAATAAGATAAAAATTATAATAATAAGATAAAAAGCACATGCATAAAACAGGTATTCTATTTTTTCATTTTGTAAAATTTATTTGAATTTATTAAAGAGTCTTATTTGAAAAGATTAACCTAATAACAATTTTTATTCATTGTTTCTAGATTATATTTGATCTTTTATTTTTTAGATATTTCTTGGTTTTATTTTTTAAATGGAAAAACTTTACTTTGCATTTTATCTTTTCATTTTTTTTATAAATGTCATTTCATAAATAAATTTAAATTTAAAAAATAAAATATAAACTTTGTAAATTAAAAAAAAATCATAAACAAAATAAAAATGAAATTAAATAATCAAAAGAGAAAATTTTGTTTTAGCCTTCAGGCTAAAAAATGGATTTTAAGGGGAAAAAGCATCTCTGAAAAATCTATTATTTTTTTAAAAAAAAAAATTTTATTAAAGTATAATATCAAATAATAAAAACTCTCTTTGAAATATTAATATTCAAAATATAACTTAACAAAATAATAACTAATAATAATTATACAATTTTTATTGGTTTTATGCCTATTTTTTGCTAAAATAATATTAGACATTATGTTCAAATATAAATGGTTATATCAGAATAACTGGAAATTTATAATTTAAAATGTTTATTTACTTTTAAGTGTTGCAAATTGAGTCATTTTCAAAGTATTGTCCATTTAATCTATTGAACTGGTCTAAATGTCTTTTTCACTTTTCAAAGTAATCAAAAATTCTTGCAAATAAATGCCTTTTAATGCCAGTGTCATGTTATTTTACTACTTCTAAGTCCATAAAAAAATTGAGACAATTTTTTATTTGAGGGAGTAAAAAGTTGTTGGGTGTAGAATAATGCGGATATATTTTTTGGGGAGAAAAGTTGGTTTTTTCTTAATTTTTTTTAAAAAATTTTTTTTTATTTTTGTGTTTGTTGTTATGTTGTTTTTTCATCAAATTTTTTCCCCAATTTTTTAAAAAAAAAAACATTTATATTTTTCTTTAAATATAAAAAAATTTTAAAAATTTGGGGGTTTTTTTTGTTTGTTTTTTATAAAAAATTTTTGGAGAAAAACTCCCCTTTTAAAAAAAAAAAAAAATTTTTTTTTGGTTTGTGTTTTTTTTTTTTTAAAATTTTGGAAAAAAAAAAATTTTAAAATATTTATAAAACTTTTAAAATTTTTTTTTTTAACTTGCTTGCATGTTGCTTCAAGCATTACATTATTTTTTATTTTGCATTTTTCTCAAAAAATTAGAATTTCATGATGTTTCAACTTTTCAGCCAAATACAAAAAAGTCAATAAATAGACAAAATGCACTTTACAAGAAATGTCACTACATGACACCATGTTTCACACAATGCTGTCATTTGGCAGACTGATGCAGAAGGTATGTAGAAGCAGAAGCAAGTACTACAACAAACATGAACTCAGAATGCTTCCAGTTATTTTTGTATTTTCATTGTACAGCCTAAATGTAAACATCAAAAAAAAAGTAATACAATGATAAATTACTTATAATCTTATTAATTTGTTTTCATGATGTAAACAATATCAAAGTTGTACAAGTGCAGTAATCAATTCTCTTTTATTGAATCTACTTGCTTTTAATTTTTTTTGTACTATTTTTTGATCTCTAACAATTCCAGACATCTAAATAATTAAATCATGCAAAGTGTGCTTTAAATTAAATTTATGCCATTAAACATTAAAGTGGACTTTTGTTTGAGAATTCATAAAAAGGTTGAATGCTAAAACTTCTAAAACTGGAATCAATATGTGAACTTTACCCACCAGAATCTGACATTACCAGAGAACCCTATCACACAAAGCATTTCTATGGATAATAAAATGCTTTGAAAATCACTGAGACAGTGGCTGTTTTTATCAAAATGGTTAATAAATTAAAGAAAAAGTGTTAAAATTCTGGAAATGTATAAAATGCTAAATCAGATTGTGAAATTTTGTAAAAATGAGACTTGATTATGTTTATAAAAATATTGACATGTGCCAATTTTTTACAAAAGAGGCAAAAATCAAACAAATTTAATATATGTTAAAAATCAGACTCCATTTGCACTATTACTGCTTTCAACAAATTAAAAAGTAGAGGATTTCACCATAAAAAAATAACTACTGGAAATTAGTTAACTGTATATAGAACTATTGTTTTACCTAATATTTTGCATGGATGTGAAACTTGGACATCCTATCAGTGCAATATACAGGATTTAGAAAACTTAAGAATGTTCAATAAAATTTTAAAATGCTATGTAAGATAAGAAAACCAATCAATATGTTCTTCAGTTTCCTGGATTTAAGATTTTTGAGTTCATGGTTGTAAAATAACACCTTTATTGAATTGGACATATGAAATAAATAAAAATGAAAGTCTTATGGAAACAAAATTTTAAGATGGATTTGAACATTGATTTTGTGGGGAAGGTAGATCCAGTCTGTGATACAAGAATTATCTCAAGGACATTCTAAAGAAGTGCATTACCAATTGTACTACTTGATAGGATATTGCAGAGAACAAAACACATTGAAGTGTTATAATTAGACATGATGTAAAAATATCAACTAAACAGAAAAAGGGATCAGCATATGTAGACTTATTTTTGGTTCACAGTTTGGTTTGAATAGACATTGCAAAACACATTTCTATGGCAATTTTTTCAATTTTTTTTGCTTTATGGGGGAATTGGATTGGTTATACTCATTTACAGGTGGCTGTTTGTTATTATTAAAAAAGCAAAAAAAAAAAAAGAGTTATATATTAAGTGACCGTGGGAGAAGTAAAAATGTAATTTTGAAGTTAATATCACCATAGACAATTAGATGAAAATAAAATAGCTAAAAGAGCTAGCTATCATTTAGCATAAGAGCAATTAAAATCACAACTTCTGAAATTTGATTTCGTGATAAAAAAATATTCCACAATCTCCACTTACACTCATTAAATTCATATTACTGTCATTGAATGCTTTTCTTTATAAAAGATTTGAACTACTATTTGTGCTTAATAGAAATTTTTTAACTATGTTGTTTTATTTTAAATTTAAATGATATGTATAAAGTGACAGAAAACATCAGTTGATAGAATCATTGTTTTAAATTACAGCCTATATGTTATTAATTAAGGCCAGTTGAGTCCCTGCTAACAATAAAATAATAATTTATTTGTCATGTCGTATTAGTATTAAAGTCAAATGCTAATATAATGTTGTCTAGAATGATAAATATTTATGATATTTTTTAAATATTAAAATAAAATGTAGAAATTACAGTGTTATGAATTAGTGTTGTTAAATAACATATAAACACTCTGAGATATTATGAGCAATGTAGAATGTAAAGAAAATATTACTTGCATTCATAGAATCGTGTATCCTAATACCAAGAGAATAGAAGTATTAGAAATGGAAATTAACATTTAATTTGCATAAAAATATTTAGCATTTTATCTTCATCATATAATTAGTTCTCTTTCTTTTTTTTTTTTCAATGCTTGAGCTATATTCAGTAGATACATTCTAATAACTCCACAGACATTCATAAATTTTCTTTTTTAAAAATCTATTTTTAAAATCAAAAATCATTAACATAATCCTGTTTCCCAACATTTAATCCATTTACATAAAGTTATGGTCAAGACTTTCTTAATTAAAGAATTTGGGATAAAAAATCTTGCCTAAATTATAAAACACACAAATTCAAAATTAAACAAAACTAGCCAATAAAATTTAAAAACTAAAAGTTTTCACAACCAATTGATTTAACTGCCCAGGCAGACTTCTCAATATATATTGTAATGGAATGAGGTGGTAGAAAGTGGAAAGGTTTGAACTGGGTAATGGAAACTCATCATTACTCACAGTCAATTTCAAATGAAATATCAAATTAATTATAAAAGTATATATAAGTAATATAGTATTTTATAAGAGCATGAGATTAGAGAATCTCTGAGAGATCATTGAATGATCAAAAGAGAAACTAAAATCATAATAATAAATTAATCATATATCAACCAGCAAGTAAATATCAGTAATATTCAAAATACCATTCATCATCATGAATGATCCACAATAAAATATAATAAAATCAACAGTCCATCTTGTGATGGGATTGGAAATGGGTCTTCTGTAGACCAGGCTAAGTATTGAGCCTTTCCCAGCTTGGGCAATTATTTAAACATAACCTAAATGCACCAACTTAAGTGCTCATCCATCAGAATACATAATAATCAAAAAATAATATTGGGACATTAAAACTTGCTGACCATCATCAGTGCTCAGGCCACTTGTACTGGCCAATTGTAAACTCAAATCCTAATAAGGCTAAACTAAAATAAAATAAAGTGCATGGGCTTTAAAGAATATAAACTTATGCACCAACCAGAGTGATGATTGATCATCTCTGGATACTTCAAAAGCACTAATTACACATCCCCATTTATATATTCATCCCATGCATAAATCTAGCTCAGAGAATACAAGCTCTATTACTGTATGTGACCAAGAGATAATGCAATACAATTTTTAACAATTGAAATACAAGTTTATTAATAATAATAAAAATAAAATCAACATTAAAGTCTCTAGAATTAAGTTACACATATAAGCCCTCTGATTTGATTTATGTGATTAATACATTAGATTTACTTAAAATCCACTCAGCACACAGGTATGTGGCTTGATACAAAATGAACATGTTTAAATTGACATTTAATTAAAAAAATGATCAAAATTTTTACATATAAGTGTCTATCTTACACACATTGTTATTTACAATACAATTGACATATATATGCACACATAAATGTGTGCATATAAAGGAGTTTGCTATTAACTGAAAGGAGACCCTTTGATTCCTCTTGGAGGCCTTAAAGGAACCGAGCAGGGCAAATTCCTAATGTCCACTCCATACGTTCTTGTCGTTGCAGCTGTTATTACTATGTGTTTATTTATATAGTATACGAACATGGATGGGCTGCTCACCAACATGCATTAGCCAGCGTGGTGAGTTTTTTGGCTTTTTACCTCTGAGTTTAAGATCGAGAAACACCATGGTCTTTCTTCTCAGTGCCTGATAAGGCAGAATCCATGTTTGTGTAAATGATAAATATTTTTCCAATACATATATACAATTATGACAGACAAAAATAAAGCATGGCCCTTATTCCCAGGAGGCTGTAAAGTCACCAACCAAGGCAACGGTTGGTGGCCGAAGGCGGAGGGTGCTAAGAATCTCCTGATTGCGGACCCAGGCTGCCATTTGATAACTTTTTATTTAGGTACTTACAACTGCAGATCACTTTCAAGTGAAGGAAGATTGCAAGAATTAGAAGAAGAACTCTCTTATATTAAATGGGATATTATTGGACTTTGTGAAGTTAGAAAAAAAGGTGAAGAGACAATTGATTTAAAAAGTGGACATATATTTTATTATAAAGGCACAAATATTTGAAATACAAGTGGAGTAGGATTCATTATAAATAAAAAGTGGAAGAACAATATTGTGGAGATTGATGGTGTATCAGACAGAGTGGCAAGATTAGTTATACAACTTAATGGCAGATACCAAATGCAGATAATTCAGGTTTATGCCCCAACAAGTTCTCATAGTGATGAAGTAGTAGAAGATTTTTATATAGATGTACAAAAGGCTTTTGATAAGAGTAAACAACATTTTAAAATTGTTATGGGAGACTTTAATGCTAGAATTGGTAAACAAATGAAAGATGAAAGTGCTGTAGGTAATTTTGGTTATGGTAATAGAAATGAGAGAGGACATAGACTTGTGGAGTTTGCAGAAAAAGAAAAACTTTATATTATGAATTCTTTTTTTGAGAAAAATGTTAAAAGAAAATGGACATGGAAACATCCAAATGAAGGTACAGCAGAATTGGATTATATTTTGACTAACAGGAAATACATATTTCAAGATTGTAATGTTCTTAATAGATTTAACACAGGAAGTGATCATCGATTAGTAAGGTGCAAGATGCGTGTTAATGTGAAACTAGAAAGACAAAAATTGTTAAGAAAAACAATATTTACAGTTGATATTCCTAATCTTCAGAAACATTCTAATGAATTTAAATTAGAACTTACAAATCGATTTCAAGTATTAGTAGATTTTGAACATGATTCAGATTTGAATGGAATTAATATGAAAATAACTGATACACTTTTAAAAACTGCAACAAAGATAGCTGGTAGACAAAAGCAGCAATTGACCAACAAAATTTCTATTGAAACTAGAGAATTTATGAAGAAAAGAAGAAATATGAAGATATACAAAAATGATGCACTAAGAAGAATTGAATATCTCGAATTTTGTAAAATGGTGCGGAAAAGAGTTGAAAACGATATAAGAAAATATAACTGTGAACTAGCAAGAAAAGCTGTAGAAGAAAATAAAAGTCTTAAGAATGTAAAACAACATTTTGGTATTGGTAGGAAATTTATATCTGCAATAAGGAAAAAAGATGGAATTATTACTAAAAAGAGAGATGACATCATGAAATTGGTAGAAAATTTTTATCAAGAATTATATAGTAATAAAGATCAAGTACCTCCTATATCTATTACATCTTCCGAATTGCCCAGAATTTTAAATGAAGAAGTGAGAAATGCAATTAAATGTATAAAGAAAGGAAAGGCTCCAGGTAATGATGGAATTATAATTGATATATTAAAAGAAGCAGGTGAAGAAACAGAAAATTTTTTAGCAAAGTTATATACCAAATGTCTAAATGATAAAGATGTACCGGATGATTGGAAGAATGCAGTAATAATATTAATATTTAAAAAAGGTGATAAAGAAGATATTAGAAATTACAGACCTATCAGCCTTTTATCAGTTTTATATAAAATTTTTACCAAAATAATTACAACTCGTCTACAGAGAACATTGGATTTCCACCAACCAAAAGAATAAGCTGGATTTAAAAGTGGTTTTAGTACAGTAGATCATATTCAAGTATTGAGAGAAGTTATAGAAAGGACAAATGAATATGAGTTGTCATTATGTTTTGGATTTGTAGATTATGAAAAGGCATTTGATTCTATAAACATTTCTTCAGTGATTAAAGCATTTGGATCATCAAGGTATAGATCCAGGATATTGTCATATTTTAAAGAATATTTATAAAAATGCAACAGCAACAATTAGATTACATAATGATACTGGGAAAGTCAACATTGAGAAAGGTGTAAGACAAGGTGACTCCATATCTCCAAAACTTTTTACAGCAGTGCTGCAAGAAGTATTTTGTGGATTAAAATGGGAAACTAAAGGAGTGAAAGTAAATGGAGATTATTTAAGTCATTTAGATTTCGCAGATGATGTAGTTGTTTTTGCAAATAATGCTTCAGAGCTGCAGGAAATGTTGCATGAGTTATCAGATGAAAGTAGGAAAGTAGGACTAAAGATAAATGTTAAAAAGACTAAAGTAATGTTTAATCGGTTTGCTCAAAATATGAAAATAAAGATTGATTATGATGAATTAGAAGAAGTTAACAGTTACAAATACCTTGGTCAGATTATTAATACAGATGGAAACATAATGGAGGAAATTAATCATAGAATTAAACTTGGTTGGAGTGCTTTTGGTAGAAATAACTTGATACTAAAAGGAAATATGCCTATGTGTTTGAAAAGGAAGGTTTTTAACAAATGTGTTTTACCAGTTCTTACTTATGGATCTGAGACTTGGACACTCAATAGAAGAGCAATACAGAGACTTCAGACCACTCAAAGAAGTATGGAGAGGTGTATGTTGGGAGTAACAAGAAGAGATCGAAAACGCAATGTATGGGTAAGAGAACAAACAGGTGTTACTGACATCATTGAAAAAATTAAAAGATTGAAGTGGAGTTGGGCTGGACATATTGCTAGAAGAGATGATAATAGATGGGCAATTGAAATTTTAAACTGGATTCCAAGAGATTGTAAAAGACCCAGAAAGAGACCACATGTGAGATGGATGGATGAAATAAGAAAGTGTGCAGGGGTGATGTGGAGAAGAGAAGCTAAAGATCGGAGAAGATGGATTAAACTTGGAGAGACCTTCATCCTGCAGTGGATTGATAATGGTTGATAATGATGATGATGATGACATGTGTGTGCGTGAAATTTCTGAACATATTTAACTTGTTACATAAAAGTAAAATTTTAAACTTTTAACTTATATTTTTAATAAGACCATACCTATACTAAGTTTACTAAAATACATATATAGAATTGTATACATTATTAACATAAATCTAATTTTGTCAAAATAAAAAAAAACTTTACTTTTTACAATTACAAATTCCATTTTGAATATACATAAAATTTACATATTTGTTATAATAATAAAGTTATATTTTCCTAATTGATTCTGTTTGAAAACATACATAGATATAATTTAAAATTATTTAGCAGTTTATAAGTTTCTTTTCTTTTTTTCTTAAAAAAAAGTATAAACAATTTTTTTGACAGGTATTTGTTGATTGATTTAAAATGACTTTCTTTTTTGTTTTAATAACGAAAGATAAAATCGTTTTATAGATTAAAAATAATATAATTTTCAAAATGTCTTTCTGCTTGATTAGTTAATGCTGACGAAGTAGGCAAAGTGAGATAGGAAAAGTGAATATGTGAACTGCAGCTCCCCATGCCATAATAAGTAGATAGCCAAGCATGGATTACGAGCACACAATGTCCCATGATGTCATGAGAAAATACCTCATCTTTAAGCACTACCTCTCTTGTACCTAAACAAATCATCCACGAGGAGTATCCAGAGAAAAAATATCAGGTACTGAGCCAATCCTGCTCATCTCATGTGAGTCTTAGGGGCCTAACATGTGGTATATCCATGAGACCATGGCCTATTCATGAGGCCAAAATACACTGCTGGACTATTCTAGAAGCCCAATCATCTAGGTATGAATAGTGCTGAGTCTATACTTTGGAGCATCATGACACACCACATACAGGCAGTTCTGCTTAACTATACACCCACCATGATCATAAAAAGTACAAATTCATGTATCACTTCCAAAATGTAATTTATTAAAGAAATTATTTAAAATTTCATTATTATATATAACTCTACTCACCACAGCTGTATATATGTTTATCTGTGCTTCTCTGCCTTTAGATACATGAGCATATATATTATTATTTATTCAAAAAGCTGGGGTTCCCTGGGCAAGCTGGAAGATTTTTCTTGGTAAGTTTGGTTTTAGTGATTGTCATCATCAGAAAAAATTTCATCCATGTAAAATGTTGGTCTGTAGTAGGTCTCTTTCTATCTAGGATTATTTCAGGCAAGAGCTGTCTTTGTTTGATAGATTTCAGGCAAGCAGCTGTCCTCTCCACATTTAAGGCTATGAATTTCAGTATAAAGAAGTGTGTCATTTTTTCCATGTAAATTCAAACTCCTGCAAAGGAAAATACTAGCAGTTCCTGAATCTAATGTCCTGCCTTCAGCTACATCAGTTCATGGAAGCTATTCTGCCAACTCTATGGTCTTCTAAAACCAACTGCTGCAAACTTCAACAAGATGCAACAAAATATTGTAATCAACTTTTTAGCTGACCCATTCTTACAAAAAAACTACTATCCAGACTGCTGCTGATATTTTTATCAGCCCTTTTATCAAATCATCTACAGTGATAACAACATCTTGATTGAAAACAGTTTTAATTTTATCTCTAATCCCTTGGAATCTACATACATGTTTTAATTAATTAGAAAATTTCAAAAACAAGTATGGTGTTTTTACATTTCAAAGACAGAATAATAATAATAATACAATATTTATATTTATTCAGACCTTTTAAAAGTTTAATTTATAAAACATTTTTTATTTTAAATCAGAGTTATTATTATTTTGTTATTTCAGTGAATGTAGAAAATATCTACTACAATTTTTGTCTGTGTTTATTTCTACTTTTTTCAACTTTTATATATATATATATATATATATATATATATGCACACACCATATATTATTGTGTGTTATGTAATCCAACTAGTTACAATATATAAAAACAATAAAAATAATTAATATAATGGTAATCAACTATTATATAGAATATTTTAATCTGCAGAAATACTTTCAGTTAATTCCTTAGCTGTATCAACTACAGTGGAGGTAGGTTAAGGAATTAATTGAAAGTACTTCTGCAGATTGAAAGACTGCATATAACAGTTAATTACCATTATTTTTATTATTTTTATTGATATTACAATAGTTTTTTTACTAATGGAATCAGAATACAATATCCATGTAAATAAAAATAGCCTTTAACCTTTGATGTTACCAAGAAATTATCAATTACTATTAATTGACAATTAGTAAGACCAAACCAGTTTTTCCATTAAGTCTATATAGTTTGGCTGAGTTTTTAATGAAGTAAAAGGGATTTAATAGGATAATGAAAAACTGCTTTGGCCACAGGGATTGTAAATTAGTAGTAATTGATAATTACTAGGTAGCATCAAAGGTTAAAGTTTATTTCTATTTACATAGATATTAACTTTTCATTTTTATTTTTTATCATAATAACAAACAAAGGAAATATTTAATTCAATATATATATATGTTTACTACTTACCATTTTGTTTATTCATCTTGCATTACATATTTCTCTATGTTTATAAAACTGTAAAGAAATAAAAGTATAGTAAATTTTAAAAGGAAAATAGAATAATTTTTAAAATTTAATTTTAATGTGTTTTATTCAAAATATAGCAAGGATATATAGTAAAAACTGGATATAAATTATATGAATAATTAATATATGCATATATATATATATTAAACACTGCTTAATACTATACTATTAATTTTAATTAAATAGAAATTCATTTAACATTACAATACTAATCAAAAACAAAATTTCACTAAACTTCTTCCACAATTATGGTTTCAGCTATTAAACTTGGCAACTGATATTTAACAGAAACCCCCCCACATATATACATAAATATATATATATATATATGTGTGTGTGTGTGTGTGTGTGTGCAAAGCAAAGTGGCCTTCCTATCATTCATTAAAAAAAAACTTTTTTAACATCAAAAGATGTCATGAAATTGATGGCCTCAGATTTAAAACAATTTAATCATCAAAGTTTCTTTTATTCTACTTTTCAATTCATTTTTTTCATAAAAGATACTCCCTGTATTATCAAATATTTTATAACCTGTATTCCATTCATGGATATACAAAGCTGAGTTATGGTATCTATTTTGAACTTTACTCTTATAAACTTTAATTCCTTCATTATGACTTAATTTATTCTGACCAATATAAATTTAATGACAATGCAAGGAATCTTATAATCTATCCCAGGAATAGATTTGCAATCAATTGACTATTTTGAACTATTTAGTAATGAATATAAATTCAGGCCTTTCTTCCAGGCCATTTTTATATCATCCAATAAAAAAACTATTCTTATAAATCATTTTACTAACTGATGACTTATATGGTAAAGAAATAGACTCTTTATTCTCTTCAACAATTAAGTTTTTATTATTAACAGATTTATAGATATTTTTATTAAATATAATATATAGTCAGAATCAAATTGACTGATCTGTGAGATGATGGGGGAAAGGTGATAGCATAAAGAATATGTACAAATATTGTAATTACAGAAAGCATTGAGGAACAACCATATAGAATATTAAAATATATAATTATCATCATTTTAGAAAAATAACAATTCCCTTTAGCAGATAAATATATTATTAGGTGGTCATTGAAAAGATATAAAAAGTTATAAAAAAAAATAACAATTAATCAATTAAGAAATTAATTAATTAAGAATAGTCAAGTCATATTACTTTAACCGAAATGTTGGTAATTATAATTTTAATATTCTATATGGCAGTCACTAAAAGCTTTTATGAATTATAATTCAACTTTTATTTGTGGAAATTATCATTTCAGCATATGCATCTAATCTACAAATAAAATGTAATAAATTATAGCATTTAATAAAGCTTTCACTCACTAAATATAATTTCTATCAACTGCTTACCACTTTAAATATATATATTAATTCCCATCATGCATTATTTTATGTTAACTCCATATGTCATGAAATAGTGCATTATGGGTATTAACAAGTTCATTCTAAAATTTCTATGCTGTTTATAAATATTACATTTCAATAAACAAAAAAATATGTTTTGCAATTTATTTACGACTTAATATTTTAAAAATTAAATATATGATTTATTTATTTATTGCATACTTATATGTACAAGAATATTAAATCTATAGAAAATAAAAATATATAGAAGAAATTGAATGTTGAGTTGATTAATGGATCTAGTGGCCTAAAACAGAGATGTCAAACGAAATGTAAGATAAAAGAATTATCATAAAAGATAAGTTTAATAGAGAATAGAACAATAAAAAAATTTGTGCAAGAAAGAAGTGTCATAAAAATGAAGCAATAATGAGGATAGAAATAGTTGAATTATTAATAAAAAGAATCAATGATTGACAAAATAAAAAAAAAGAATCTAAAAAAATATATTTAAATGAACTGTCTACGAAATAAATCAATAAATCATAACTCTATTTCAGAAGAAAACATTGAAACAAAGAATAAGATAAATAGGAATGCTCATAATAAAGCAAGATATAAAAATTTTTTGTAAAATTGGAATGAAAATAAATTAGTAATAATTTCTTTAACTTGGGAGATTCAATAATAAAGTTTATCTTTAATAGTTATAATTATGATAGAAAAAAAGGGATTTGAACTTAAAATTTTCAGAGTATATTCACCTCCACTCTATCTCAACACCCAATATACATAACCACCGAACTGTGAAAAAAAGTAGATGATTTCCAATATATATAATTTGCACTGAACCAGTGATCATGGTTGCGTCCAGATCATAATCTCACACACAAATATATACAATCAGTGCTTGGCTTATATATCAAATCCATCAATGGCTTTCTACCATTGGATTTTCAATGAAATTAATGGTTGAATTGTTGGAAGGTGAAAATATTGGAACCTGTCTATTATAGTTTAAGAAATTTCTATCTTAAAATAAGCTGAGCACTGATTATATATATTTGTGGGAGATTGTAATCTGGCCCAAAGGCTGAATGCTGGTTTGACACAAAATATTTATTTTGGAGATCATCTCTATTTTTCACATGTGTTTGGTTATGCGTAATGGTTCTTTGAAATGGAATGGAGCATGAATATGGTCAAAAAATCCTAAGTTCAAATCCCTCTAATTACTATAATAAACATTCACTATACTGAATAAATAGGTTAATTATGATTAAGATCCATATTCAAGAAATATGGAGATCTTGAAACAAATAATATACATAATCTCATCTGTAACTAGGATGATGTTCAGTAACTTGCATTAGATTTATATTAATGTGAACTTCACATAACTACTGATGTGCTGCAAAATGAAATTAGCCTCATTTTACTCCAGAGCCATCTACTGTGAGCTTGATTAATCAATGGACACCATATTACATATTGCTAAAAAATCCCATCTCCAGACTAACTACTTTCAGTGTCTGCAAATGATTTAACATGAGTTTGATACCTTAGGGGTTTTAAATTTTTATTATTAGCTTAAACAGCATAGAACATAAAAGATGATTGCCAAATGCATAATAGCTTTAATTCCAGCTTTGGATCCTAATCTTTATGAGAATGGCAAAATTCCAAAACAGTTTAGTCTTGAATGATAATTTTATAAACAATCAATAAAAACACACATATGGCTTTATTATTTGGGAATTTATAAGAAGTTTGAGTTCCAATACTGTCAGTGCCAGAATTGATTCTGGATCTTCCTGATCTCAAATCAGATAGATGCTCTATCAACTTCACCAAATTGCACAGGACATATACTCTGCATGATTTCCCACAATTGATAGAATGTTGGACTTGGGATCATTAGGTTCCAGGATTGATTCCACCACTTGAACTTCTTATGAACTCTTTATCAATAAAGTCATATATCCTTTTTACCATTCAGTACCCATCCTTATAGTAGATGATTCCAAAGTAGGATGACGATCATTCCTTTTGGAAATATGAGTAAATCTATGAGAGACTTTATGATTTTGTTCTTAGTATAAATATAAATATTGTTTAATATACAGTTTGTTTACCTTCTTTAAATGATTTATTTATTTAATGGGAAAATTATTACCATAGATAGTCCTTATGGTGCCACATTTATGATGTGTGATATTACTTGATTTTTTCACAGCTGTTCACAAAAGAGTATGTCTATTCTAACATGGGAAGAAAAGAAATACATCACATGAAGAGAAAACTAAGAATGATAGTCTTTAATTGATATAAAAAATCCAAATACAATGCATAGAATAAAACTAAAGCAAAAAAACTAAATGATAAAATGAAAATATTAATGGAAATTTGGGACAGGATATTGTAGAACATGAAAATGATGGATAACTAATTCTGGGTGTAATGATAAAGAAATCATAGTGGCTAAAACAATGTTTTGTAATGGGAAAATTCTATATGGAAGACACTGAATTTGTATTTAAGAAAGAGATATATTAACATTTTACTTAAAACATAGCTTTAATCAGAGCTGATTTTTAGAGATAAAAAAAATATTGTAGGATTTAGATATATGAGTGAAGAGAAACATGACAGAGGAAAGTTAAGTTGAAAAACAATAGCTTGAAAAGAATAATAAGATTCTATTTATAAATAAGATTATGATAAGAAAAGGAAATAAGATAAGATATATATTTACATATAATTATAAAAGATGGGATAGAAAAAAAGCAATGAATAGTAAAAGACAATATAGATAACAAGACAAAAAGTTATGTCAATAAATGAAAGTTATGAGACTTATTACCTAGAGATGTTGATGATGAAAATAATACTATCATTATGTAAGACAAGAAATTTGTATTATTTTTTTCTCCACAAACCTGTGTAGCTCAACTTAATAGGTATTTGTGAGTTTTCAAGTAAACCAAGATGGCAACTCATATTTTTGATAAATGTATAATTTCAAATGCCTATAATCTACTGAAGATTTGTTAATTTTTAAATTAAAACAAAATTAATAAATTGATTGTTAAATTTAAAAAAAGAAATACATTCCAATAAGTTTCACTAAGTAGCTTTATTTCAATTTTTTATATATTTATATTATAATGTGGAAACAAGGAGACACTTTTAACAGTGTTGTACTTTGGTTCAATTCAGCATCTTTCTTTTTGTCAGCAGTCTTTTTGATAAACCGCCATAATGATAAAAATTTGAGATCTTCCTGTCACAGAGCTTGTTGAAGTACGGTAACCTTCCCTCTTAAAAAGTATTCATTAATGGTCACAATATGATTGTCCACCATTGACACAAATAAAGTGTAAATATTGTATTTATATATTTTTTTCATTTTTTGTTAATAAATCCCCCCCCCCCCAAAAAAAAAATATTCTGCAAATATTGTAATTTTTAAACAGATTTCTTTTTATAAAATAACAATAATAAAAAATAAAATATAAATATTAAAGACATTTCCTTGCAGACATTTTTTTGTAAACATTTTTTTAGGAGACCCCAAAACTATACATTTATGAAAAGTACATGCTACCATCTTTGTTTACTAGAAAATTCGCAAGTACAGCTTAATATTAACGATGTCAAAAGGTGCAGTTTTTAATTACCTGACTCTACGCTATTTATTATTAGCTTCAGTAAGCTTGCACTAGATGGCTCTAGAGTAGTAAAGATAACTGCTCTTGTAAACGTGATTACGCATGCAAAAAGTATTGAGTTGTTATTTTTAACATTCGCTAAATGTTATTGTTATAATGACAGTTTTAATTTTATTACATATATAAAAGATGTCTTTTTTTCTCATATATATATTAAAAAAGATTTTTTATTATTTCATCTTTTATTTATTTCAATTTATTGAGAAAAATATAAATTTCTTGAATATTCATAAGAGAGCAAGACTTTTCAATATATTCTTTCATAAACATTGTAATAAATAATAAATGGCTTTTATTCTACTTAAATCCTTGTCAGTATCAAGATTATTGATTATAAGTCATTAGCTTTATTACAAAAATGACTAAAGACATTTAAAGATGGTTTTTGTAATTTCCATTTAATCAGTTTTTTTTTTTACCAAAAGTTACTTTTTTGAAAATCTTCAAATGAGCGAATGAAGTCCTTCATATTTGAGAAAAATCAATTATATATATATATAATCCATTCGCAGAGAATTAAGCCCGAATAGACATACAAGCATAGTATTTCAGAAGACAAACTCATAGAGAATAATTTTAATAAACTGGTAAGCAATGCCATTTTCTCATCATCATCATCATTGTCATTTTCAACTACTATTGATTAGAAGATCTTTTTAAGTTGTAAACCAGCTTGTCAGATTCCTAACTTTTCTCCATAATATAAACTCATTTTCTTACTTCATTCATCCATCTCACGTGCTTTCTTTCTTGCTTTTTAAAATCACTTGAGATCCTGTCTAAGATTACAAATATCTATCTGGTCTCTTATTTTTTATCAATGATGTAGTGGTTAGAATATGCAATTTAATTGTTTGTCTAGTGAAATATTAATACTGTAAGTGCATCTGGAATTCGTTGTTTTGTGAACGAATTATAAGTATATTAAACAATATATTAAATAACTGTAAATTATGTGTTCTTAAAAGTATTAGAATTTAAATCTTGATTATTATTCAAACCTTAAGCTTGTTTGATGAATAGTTTATGAAGATTACCCCTAATATAAAATTTCACCTCTTTCAAATATCTAATTTGTTTACCATATAACAAAAAACAAAATTCAAAAATTTTAAGTGCACTGATCCAGCTTTCAGCAGATTACTGCCATAACCACAGTGTTGTTTAAGGTTAAGCAGTTAGAATTATGACTATATATATACATAAAAGCAAAAAAAGACATATAAATCCAATAAATAATATTATATTTCAACCAGAGGACTGGTTTTCATCAGAAAGAAAAAAAATACACAGTAAAATGGCGATAATCAAAAATTACAGATTTGGTAAAAGATTAAAAATTTAACAACCCCCCCCCCCCGATTGGTCACAAAATCTAACACAGAATATCTACCCAATCAATGACAAAATTCAAACAAAAAAAAAAAACTACATTCCCTCCTAATCAAGCTTAAATTCTATTTAAATTAAAATAAATATAAAAATAAAAAATCCAAAATTAAAATATACATAGAAAAATTAAACTATGCTCACATACAAAAAATAGCTGTGCTCACATTAATATTCATTAAAAACTAAAATACTTATACATTTTAATCAAAAATTATAATTAGTGCAAAGTACAATGATTTATAATTAATTATTTATCTATAAACCAATTAAACACAGATATTAAACATCCATGTAACCAATCTTTACATAAAAAACCTTATATAAGAAAATTTTCACATAAAAAACACACATATAGAAATCATTTAGGAGACCAGGTGACCCAGAGATGTAATAGTTCCAGTGTTCAAATTCAATCCATGTGGTTCTAAGGTCTTGAATTTAAAAATAAAAAAACTCTCCTTTTGTTTCCTCTCCCTTGTAGAAGAAAAACCTTCCTGAAGAATCACTACTTTTAAATCATCAATTGAATGATTCGGTAAGTTAAAATGTTTTGAAACCGGTCTATCTTTATTCTTATGCAAAATGTCAAATCTACGATTAGTCATTCTGACATGTAAACTATTTGCTGACTCACCTATATACTGGTTTAAACATCTACTACACTCTATCAAATATATCAAATTAACACTTTTACATGTAACATAATTAGGAATATACCATTTGAAATTACAATTCTTAGTACTAAAGACCACTTTTGTCACAACAATATGTTTACATGTAAAACATCTTTTATTTTTACACGGAGAACATTCTTTTTCCTGTACAGAACTACTAATAAAATTTGTTTTGACAAGTATATCTCTAAGTGATCTATGTTTTCGATATACAGCCTTAGGTGGATCAGAAAAAATAGATTTTAATATGTTAAAATGTTTTGCCAATATCCGGCTAATATTAGGTAAATCTCTATTAAAAGTAAGAACCAGTGGTGGAACATCTAATTGTCTTTTACTCTTTTCAGATAAAAGAAGTTTCTTTCTATCAATTAAAGAAGATCTCCTTACTGCATTATCCAACAATGTCTTAGGATACCTCATATTGAGCAATCTATTATATAAAATACTATTATTTTGTTGAAGAAATTTCTCATCATTACAAATCCTCTTCATCCTTAAAAATTGACTATATATGTGGATATGGTTTAATATTTAAATGCATTAAACATTTCATTTTCTTGGCAATGCAATGCACAAAATCCCTTCTGTTGACAGAATGTAGATCCTTTGCAATTACTCAAGCATCGTTATATGTTTATTTGGTGTTGTCTCTTTCAGCATATATTATTCTTACATTGGTAGGAGTCAAAGTGTGACCCATAGTGAGTTCATAAACCAGAATGATTGATTTGTATTTATTATTCTGTTTGGCTCTGATGTAGAAATGTGAATGCTGGACACATCTCATGGATCTGTTTACTTGAGATTTATAGTAATATACAGAGTTGCAAGATGGCACACTGCATGTGATTTCCTAGGTGACTTGAGGAGTGTGATCAACTGATGTTTCATCTTTTGAGTTGTTAAGTAAATTGTTTATTGATAAAGGTGGTTTAGAGCTTAGTCTGTACATATTAGCACATATATTCCTTAGCATTTTGCAGTCTGAGGGACATATGGAAGGCTATGTTTTTGCTTTATATTTGCATTGGGTTATAATTTTCTGTTTGTGTTTATTTTTATTAGTATGTTGGGATTATATCCGAGCTTTTCTCACAATAACTCAACTATAACAAGTTCATAAGAATTAATTATTGGATGAAAAGAGAAGTAAACATTTAGAATTACCATATAACAATGAAGGTTAGAATAAAGGTGGACTATTTTTTACATAGGTAGGAAGTTATTATTGATATGAGAATGAGGGCAGTGCTTTACAAAAAAAATTAAAATAAACAATTAAATAATTTTATTGCTCAATGAATATATATTTGAGCATCAGATATGCTAGCATTGGAACAATCCAAGATAATCTTGGGTTCCAGAGATGACCCTACACAGGACAACATGTTTGTTAAAATAAATCTATAAGAGATTGATTTGTGAAGTATTATTATTGTTTATACAGGTGGACTTTGTTCCTCCATGATTGCATTATATATATATATATATATATATATAATAAATAAAGTTTGATATCTGTATTCGTTTCACAATATATGTAATACACAAATCAATATATATATATATATAGTTGATAAAGACTACAAAGTGTATAGTCGAAAGTACTTCTAAAAGAATATAATTTATATAAATTGTACTGTATTTTGATATATATATATATTGATTTGTGTATTACATATATATATATATATATATATATATATTCTAACCTCCCCCCGCACAACCTCACCCCAAAATTATTGTTTATAACAAATATTACGGGTTCTAGCTCAGTTAACAAATAAATAAATGAAATATTCAGCATTAATTAAAATGATTACTAGCTCTAATTTTAAAATACAAATTCGATTCAATTTTAAAATGAATTAACAAATATTTATTATTTTCATGAGACATGGAGTGATAATACGGGGAACGAGATAGACTACATTGAGCTATTATCCACACGATACTAACTCAATGGCATAAGAACACTATACCAAATAATTAACTTATAGTATTCTTACGACTTTCTAAGCTCTATTCATTACGATTAAAAATAATAATCATATCTTAATCTTCTTTATAACAAGAATCTAGCTTAATTAAATAAAATTAAGTAAAATAAATAAAATAAAATCTCAGGTTCATAAATTGTATTCTAACTGATTTAAAATTACGGTAGTAAAATATGAAAAGGGAATTTTATGTCATAATCTACTACACAGCAAATAAATAATAATAAAAATAATAATAACAATAATAATATAATATAATCTTATTTCTTCCTAAATAAAATAATTAAATACGTACGTGGTAGTATTTTAATAATCTGACAACAGAATACGTGTGGCAACATTAGCATATAATTTAATGTAATATTGTGGCAACCGACTTATGACCAATAAATAATATAAATTTATGATCTTTTAATTTTAACATACCAATAAATTCTCAAAATTATTATAACACTTTTATGTTTACTTTTTGTGCAAAACTTATATGTCTGTTTCAATTATAAAGGTATCGTGATTTCATGCATCCATGTGGAGAAATAACAACTCGGACACAAAAACTTTAGAACAAATTTAAAACAAAGTTTATTAACAACATAAATAAATTAACAATATTTTTACACTATTTACATTGGATATCCCTTACTCTCCTATCTCAACTTAGTTTATTAGTTTATAAAATGAAACCAAAATATTATTTATTTTTTCCTAGTTAAATCTTATTTTTTAACACTTAAGAAAATACAGTATTATTACTTGATTTATTATTATAGTTAGCTTATTACAAAATGCATTTCTTATATGATTATCACTAACACTTTGCATCCCTAATATTATTAAAATTATATTTTTTACAAAATTTACAATCGTAGTAAAATTCTACAAAATAATCAAATTTTAGTTTTATATTGATTGTATGGAATCTTACAAAGTCAAAACATTGTTCTACATTCGGTATTAGGTTTTTATTGTTCATTATCCGTTGTTTATTAATCCTAATATTCTCATTCAAGCCTTACTTCGGATGATATAATTATAACTATTAATATACCATGCACAAGTATATGTTTATTGTACATTATTGGACTATTTTCTTAATAAATATGCAATACTTATTTTCTAAATATTATTAAAAAATTCAAATTTTATTACCACTTTTTTTAAAAAAAACAACTTTGTTTAGATTTCTCTTTCAAAAAATCTTATATTCATTTCCGAATTAATTTTACAATGTATTATATGATTCTTTCTCTCTTTATGATATTTTGGACTTTTAATTTTAAAATTACACAATTCTATACATTTCAGCAAATAAACTATTCTTACATAAACGATAACTTATCTTCAGTTCTATTTTATTCATTATTTCTTTAAAAATATCTTTCTGACCGATGCAGATTCATGAAATAAGGATAGTGAAGATAGATTCATAGGATCACAATACAACTAGAATATTACTCGTCATATATCTTGACAATCATGGCACAGTGAATTAAAAGACACTATAGAGGAGTGACCTTTACCTGTCTACCAACCTCTATTATAGGAACGATGCTAAAGCTATTTCTTCAGCTTTATTATAACATCAAAAAGTTTTAAAGATATGCAAAACACTGTCCAAACTATATGTGTTCAGTCATAGGGCTTAGTTAACTATACTGAAATCACACAAAACTAAATATGATCCAAATCCTTTATTTTTCCTATTTCTTAAAAAAAAACATCATCTTGGTTTCCTCTCCACTAGTACTTCCAAGTCACTATCCGATCTTATTTCTCAAGATTTTTCTATACTGTACATCGACAAATACTCTCTTTGCTCTAGATTAATGTGGAAGGGTAAAACTGTTGCTATTAGCTTAAGAAGAGTGCAGAGACCAACAAGACTTAATGGCTTGTCACTGCATTCACTTCATGTTCTTTATCTACAGAAATCAAATAACCTCATTACAAGAATTAATAGGATTTTTCCTGATGACTCACCTTTTCTATCTATTCATCCTACAGATACTCCACCTCCAATTAATGATGGTTGGCTGACACAAGTCTTAATTGACATTTCAAAAATTCTCACACCTTTAACTCAATTAAAACCAATGAAACTTCGTTATTGGGATGCCTATCTTCTTTTTTTTTCAACAATTATCCCAGTTCATAGCATTCTCACCTGTACAAACTTTGCCATTATAAAGAAATATAAAAGATGTAATCTAGAGCCAAAATATTTGGACTTTCTTCTAAAGCTAAATCTCAATGCCCTTCCAACAAGCCACTTTCTTGTGATGTATAGAGGTTTTTTATCTTTGGACCCTGTTTGCTCACTCTGCCATAGGGAGGATGATACCATATTTCACATTTTCAACAATTGTTCCTCTCTTCAGGGCTGTAGAATATTGATTAATAAAATTTATACACCAAAACATCCAATTATCAACACACTCATAAAAGGTTTTGCTTATGGGGATTTTGCAATTATAAGAAGTGCAACTTTCATCACTTTCTGTCTATGGTTTGTCAGATGCTTCATAATCTTCAAGTCTGTTATACCTGATCCAACATTAATTTTTTTACAAAAATTAAAAGATATCAAAGAAAGAGATTTGAAGTTAGCTCCTCACCTAATAGCAAATTCCACATGGAATCTTATTAATATTGGACATTAAGTAATTTAATGGTTTATAAATGTATTGCCAAATTTAATGTTATTTTATAATTTTTTCTTTATTGTAAACATAGTTAAATAAATCTGTTTTTGAAACTAAATACATATCTGCATTACTAACAATAATAAAATTCATTTATTTTAAAAAACTATTCCACTGTTCTATAAGAAAATCTTTTACTACTTTCCTCGTATATTTAATCATATACAAACTATTTTAAAGTATCTGAATACTTTATCACATGAAAGTTCAAAAGAATCACACAATTGCTCTGTTAAATTATATTATTAATATACTTTAAATAAATTATTGCATGCATATTCCGAATTACTCCTATCTCATTATATGTTAAAAATGTTGTATAAAATGTGTACATATAATTTAAACTTTCACACTTCATTCTTAATCAATAGATAATCTAAAAAAAATACATTATGCATTATAAATAAATATCAATATTACCAAACGATCTTTATCTTCTCGATCGTGTTCCATAGGCTTCACCATCCATTTGATTCTTGTAGATATAAGACTCACATACATACACTTTATTTTTAAACAATATTTCTAATAATTTTATCAAGCTATTATATTTAAATCTCAATATTACTAAATTTATGTTTATATGTTTTCCCTAATCTCACATAACATTTATATTTTAAAATAACTTAGTAAAAAATATTTAAACTATATTTACTGTACTTCTTCATCAAACTTTCTTGAAAACCGTTCATATTAAAGCTAAAAAAAAAATGTTTATTATTTCTTCTTCAGTCACTTCTTGTTCAATTTTAAGACAAAACAATTATTGCTCTGTTTAATAAATATTCATAGACGACAATCCTTGGTTTTTCATAATATTTAATACAATTATTAATTATGATATTAGTTAATCCCGTAAAGAAAACGTTTACATATTCTCTTCTAATATTTTCTGCTAAGATTTTCCCACGCGACTTTTATGATGCATCTTCTAGGTACTTTTATTTAAATATTCAGTAAATTTTTTCTGTATCCATGGATCCATTTTATTAAGTATATTAGATTTATATTTTCCAATTTCTCTTAGAGAAAGTTTTTCTGTTCTTTTTCATAAAAAAAAATAATGACTCTTTCATATTATTTTTCGGTAAATTTCCTTTCTTTTAAAGTTCTGGTAACTATATACTTTGTAATGTTTCCTTTAAAAAGGACAAACATTTTTTTTTTCATTATAACTTTTACATAATTCTTTATAATATACAGCATCTTAATTTTCCCATAGAGAAGAACAAAAAAAAACTTTAGAGTAGCCTTATAAATTTGTGCGTCATAATTTTTCCTGACGGCAAATAACTTCTCTTTTAAGTTTTCCATATAGCATCCTAATTATATTCCTCTGAGTTACAATAATAAGTTTTTGGTTGAGCATAAATAAAGCTGTATCAAGGCACTTTCCAAATATTTTTCCTTTAACAATATTTTTATATACTGTTTTCTGTAGTATTTCCATTTTCACTGTAAGGTTTTGGCTAAACTTGAATAAAATTACTGGCAAGAAAACTTTTAAAATTAGCCCTTCATGTAAAGGCAGTCAAAATATTATATGTTATAGAAAACTTTTAAAATAAATACAAAATTTTAAAATTATATCACTTTTCTAGCTTACGGTCTTATCCAGCTAAAAAAATATGTTACTCCCTCCTTCACTTACACATTACTTTCTCCCGCTTCGTCTAATTCTTATATTTTGTCTGCTAAATTACCTCCGTTGATTGGTTAATGACTTTTAGCGCAAACAAATTTACACATTTTAGTTTTATAATAGATTAAACCTCTTTAAAATAAAGAATTTATGACGTCATGTCTTAAATATTACTTAGAATAGTATTTTTAATTCAATTATAATTTTATCAAAATCATTTAAACTTTAAAATAATTATTAAAACAATATTTAACATTTCAACTTTTTATTTTAACGACAGATAGCAATTATATTTAGTTTTATAATTCACAAACTTTATTATTATTCTAACAAGCGTGTGTGTGAAGGTATATAATATACAGTCACATGATTACTAACTTTAACAGATGATTTTTTAATTTACGTCTCGGTCTAAATTACCAAAACTGATATATTTTATAAAAAATTTGGAAAATAATTTAAAAATGTAGAACCAAATATAATTCTCACCATCCTAAAGTTTATTTTAAAATATACTCTATTAATTTTGACTATTAAATATAATTATAACACTACATATAGCATTTATTTAATTTATTAGTTTTAAAATATCATACTCGAATTATTAATATATTTTTAACTATTTATAGCTGTGTTATTTTATATGGCCAGCTTTTACAACCATAAGCAAGGATATCTTTAAGCTTTATTTAACTGTTCCTTTAAAATAATCCATTACGCTTTTATATACCAGGTATTTTCAGCCTTAAATTGTACTATAAAATCTAATTATCCTACTATTATTTATATATCATACAAACATATCTTAAAATTTAAAATTTTTTAGTAATTGACTATTCTACCTTATTAT
>JAQFVV010001192.1:0-96660 GCA_028023455.1 Epiperipatus broadwayi
TAAACAAACTAGACAGCTATATAGGTCCTGAAGTCAGCTCAGTTTCACCATACTATAATAGTCTCTGCAATATATCATTGCAAAACCTTTGAGGATACATTTTATGATAACAAAGCAAGTTATAAATTTTTTGATAACTTGCTTATAGATTGCATTTTTATAAGTTCACTAGATGGAGCTTTACCAATATCTCCATATAAGCTTTGTTTACACATAAACAGTGAGGAGACAGGGAATTCCAATATCTCTTTCGTTGTCTCCTTCAGATCAGCTTATTTCCAAGCTAATTGGCTATCATCAGCTGATCTGAAGGTGGGGACAATGAAAGAGATATTGAATTCTGTCTCTCTCAGTTTTGTATGTTAAAAAAGCTTGTATGGAGATAGTGGCAAAGCTGCATCTAGTGAACATAAAATGCCAAGCTATAAGCAGGTTAACGTGATTTATAACTTGTATTGGTTTTTCATAAATGTCATCCTCGAAATTTCTTGCAATGATATATATTGCAGAGGACTTTGATTATATGGTGATCTGAACTGACTCAGACCCATATAAATATCTAGTTTGTTTAGCTGGATTTGAAGAGATTTATGTATCTGAAAAATTCACGCTTGCAATCTGATAGAAACTTGTTTCATAAGTGGACACTTGAGAGTTAGTGTTTAGATCTAGTTTCTAGATTCTACCCTCCACTGATGATAGCAAATTAGCTTGAAATCAGCTGATCTGAAGGTGGAGAAAATGAAAGAGGTAGTTAATTTCTGTCTCTCTCTCAGTGTTTATGTAAACAAATCTTCAGCTTGTTCAGAATTTTGGTATAGCTCCATCTAGTGAACATAAAATGCAAGCTATAAGCAAGTTAACAAATTTATAACTTGTTTTGTTTTTCATATATATATATATATATATATATATATATATATATATATATAAGTGGATTATTTAGACTTCTTTGTATCAATAATTTTGATCTCTGATCAAATTGCAAATCTTCAGTGTCTATATTAGTATATTAGACAATTAATAAAGATTGTATTCCACCTTTATTGTTAAAAAAAGTTGCCTTGACAAAAGTTTGAAACTGTTGATTGTTATTGATAGTGGGATGGTCTAAGTATTGACTGGTCTTTAATGATTACTTATAAACCCATTTAGCCTTCAGCATTATTAAACTCATACTGTCACATTTTAGGCACATAGTCTTAAGGTTATAGTCTTAATATATATTACTTATATAATGAGTATGCACTTTACAAACTATTAATTACAGCTCACTATTTATGTAATACTTTGGGTGCAAATTGAAATTTCTAATTGCAGTTTGTAATGTTGTAATTGATTATTTATTACTCTGCAGTCACAAAAGGTTATATTTACTGGTTTAAAGAGGTTTATATAAACTTCTTTGTATCAATAATTTGGTCAAGTTGCAATTTTTAGTGTCTATATAAGTATATTAGGCCATTAATAAAGATGTAATTCCATCTTTGGCTGCAGAAAGGAGTTTGATATTAACTGAAAGGAGAGTCTTTGATTTCTCTTGGAGGCCTTAAAGGAACTGAGCAGGGCAAATTCCTAATGTCCACTCCATATGTTTTTGTCATTGCAGCTGTTATTACTATGTGATTATTCATATAGTATACGATCATGAATGGGCTGCTCACCAACAGGTATTGGCCAGTGTGATGAGTTTATTGGCTTTTTACCTCTGAGTTTAATATCAAGAAACACCATGATCTTTCTTCTCAGTTGCCTGATAAGGCAGAATGAATGTATGTGTAAATGATAAATATTTTCTAATAATTATACAATTATGACAGACAAAAATAAATCATGGCCCTTATTCCCAGGAGGCTGTAAAGTCACCAACTGAGGCAGCAGTTGGAGGCTGAAGGCGGAGGGTGCTAAGAATTCCCTGATTGCGGGCCCAGGCTGCCATTTGTTGACAACTTTTTATTTAGGTACTTACAACTGCAGATTACTTTCAAGTGAAGGAAGATTGCAAGAATTAGAAGAACTGTCTTATATTAAATGGGACATTATTGGACTTTGTGAAGTTAGAAGAAAAGGTGAAAAGACAATTGATTTAAAAAGTGGACATGTACTCTATTATAAAGGCACAAATATTGGAAATACAAGTGAAGTAGGATTCATTATAAATAAAAAGTGGAAGAACAACATTGTTGAGATTGATGGTGAATCGGACAGAGTGGCAAGATTAGTTATACAACTTAATAGCAGATAGCAAATGCAGATAATTCAAGTTTATGCTCCAACAAGTTCTCATAATGATAAAGTAGTAGGAAATTTTTATATGGATGTACAACAGGCTTTTGATCAGAGTAAACAACATTTTAAAATTGTTATGGGAGACTTTAATTCTAGAATTGATAAACAAATGAAAAATGAACCAGTTGTATGTAATTTTGGTTATAATAATAGAAATGAGAGAGTACAGGGACTTGTGGAGTTTGCAGAAAAAGATAAACTTTATATTATGAATTCTTTTTTTGAGAAAAATGTTAAAAGGAAATGGACATGGAAGCATCCAAATGAAGGTACAGCAGAATTGGATTATATTTTGACTGAGAGAAAATACATATTTCAAGATTGTAATGTTCTTAATAAATTTAACACAGGAAATGATCATCGTGTTAATGCAAAGCTAGAGAGACAAAAATTATTACGAAAATCAATATTTACAATTGATATTCCTAATCTTCAGAAACATTCTAATGAATTTAAATTAAAACTTACAAATCGGTTTCAAGTATTAGTAGATTTTGAACATGATTCAGATTTAAATGAAATTAATATGAAAATAACTGATACACTTTGAAAACTGCAACAAAGATAGCTGGTAAAAAAAGCAGCAATTGACCAATAAAATTTCTACTGAGACTAGGAAATTTATGATGAAAAGAAGGAATATGAAGATATATAAAAATGATGCATTAAAAAGGATTGAATATCTCGAATTTTTAAAATGGTGCGGAAAAGAGTTGAAAATGATATAAGAAAGTATAACTGTGAAATAGCAAGAAAAGCTGTACAAGAGAATAGAAGTCTCAAGAGTGTAAAACAACATTTTGGTATTGGTATGAAATTTATATCTGCATTAAGAAAAAAAGATGGAATTATCACTAAAAAGAGAGATGACATCATGAAATGGGTAGAAAACTTTTATCAAGAATTATAAAGAACTAGTATTTCCTATATCTATTACATCTTCCGAATTGCCCAGAATTTTAAATGAAGAAGTGAGACATGCAATTAAATGTATGAAGAAAGGAAAGGTTCCAGGCAATTATGGAATTATAATTGATATATTAAAAGAAGCAGGTGAAGAAATAGAAATTTTTTTAGCAAAGTTATATACCAAATGTCTAAATGATAAAGAGGTACCAGATGATTGGAAGAATTCAGTATTAATATTATTATTTTAAAAAGGTGATAAAGAAGATATTAGAAATTACAGATCCATCAGCCTTTTATCAGTTTTATACAAAATTTTTACCAAGATAATTACAACTCGTCTACAGAGAACATTGGATTTCCACCAACCAAGAGAACAAGCTGGATTTAAAAGTGGTTTTAGTACAGTAGATCATATCCAGGTATTGAGAGAAGTTATAGAAAGGACAAATGAATATGAGTTGCCATTATGCTTTGGATTTGTAGATTATGAAAAGGCATTTGATTCTATAAACATTTCTTCAGTAATTAAAGCATTGGATCATCAAGGTATAGATCCAGGATATTGTCATATTTTAAAGAATATTTATAAAAATGCAACAGCAACAATTAGATTACATAATGCTACTGGGAAAGTCAACATTGAGAAGGGTGTAAGACAGGGTGACTCTATATCTCCAAAACTTTTTACAGCAGTGCTACAAGAAGTATTTTGTGGATTAAAATAGGAAGCTAAAGGAGTGAAAGTAAATGGAGATTATTTAAGTCATTTAGATTTTTAAGATGATGTAGTTGCTTTTGCAAATAATGCTTTAGAGCTGCAGGAAATGTTGCAGGAGTAATTAGATGAAAGTAGGACTAAAGATAATTGTTAAAAAGACTAAAGGCATGTTCAATGGATTTTCTCCATGTATAAAAATTAAGATTGATTATGATGAGTTAGAAGAAGTTAACAGTTACAAATACCTTGGTGAGATTATTAATACATATAGAAACATAATGGATGAAATTAATCATTGAATTAAACTTAGTTGGAGTACGTTTGGTAGAAATAATCTTGATACTAAAAGGAAATATACCTATGTGTTTGAAAAGGAAAGTTTTTAATAAATGTGTTTTACCAGTTCTTACTTATGGATCTGAAACTTAGACACTTAATAGAAAAGCAATACAGAGACTTCAGACTACTCAAAGAAGTATGGAAAGATGCATGTTGGGAGTAACAAGAAGAGATTGAAAATGCAATATATGGGTAAGAGAACAAATAGGTGTTATTGACCTCATTGAAAAAATTAAAAGACAAGTGGTTGGGCTGGACATATTGCTAGACGATATGATAATAGATGGACAACTGAAATCTTAAACTGGATTCCAAGAGCTTGTAAAAGACCCAGAAAGAGACCACATGTGAGATGGATGGATGAAATAAGAAAGTGTTCAGGGGTAATTTGGAGAAGAAATGCTAAAGATCAGAGGAGATGGATTGAACTTGGAGAGCCTTCATCCTGCAGTGGATTAATAATGTTTGGTGATGATGATGAATTCCACCTTTATTGTTAAAAGCAAGTTCCCTTGACAACAGTTTGAAATTGTTGATTGTAATTGATATTAGGATTGTGTAAGTGTTGACTGTTTTTTTAATGATATATATATATATATATGGCTTACTATACAAACCTGACCATTATATATATATATATATATATAATGGTCAGACCATTATATATATATATATATATATATATATATATATATATATATATATATATAATGGTCAGGTTTATATAGTAAGCCATAATTGTATCCAAGCACCAAGCAATGATTATGAACTCATAAGCATGTGTGTCAAAATAAATATTATCACAGACAATACAAAGTTGAACTTCATTATCTATCTCACCAAGACAATAACAAATGTGTCCTTTTCTTATATCTAACTAAGGTTAGAAAATACAAGAATCTCTTAAGAACAAAAATTTTAATTCTAATAAACAAGACACAAATGTGAGAGGCAATGAATATATATATATATATATATAAGTAACAAATATATATATATATATATATATATAAGTAACAAATATATATATATAACAATGTGAAAGAAAAGTTCATATGTGGCTATCATAGACCTGTATTTAAAAGTAAATGATTCTATTGTGTTGTCTAATAGATTTATAATGAATTAATAATTAAATAGCATAATTATCATTAACTCTTATAAAATAGAGGGAATCTAGGTATTGCACATTTTAGTAACCATCAAATACATGATTGCTCCTTCATGCTCTAAAGTATGTTTAAAAAATAACTTGTGTGCTAGGTTATAATAAACACAGAATATTATCTGATGAAGAAAAAATAAATTTTGCTCATCTTGGTATGATCATACCCAGGAATTTCATGAATTACTGAATCATATGAAGCAGTAAATAGATGTATGCATATATAACTGGTACACAAATGTATCACTCTCAAGCAGGAAAACTCATTTGCCTTGATAATATTAAAAATAATGATGGTTACCCAAATATGAACTATATATACACAAGAGAGATATGTTGGCTTTGGGGTGACCATATCTAAATAATACTCAAATAATTTATTCCCATGAAGCAGGAAGTATCAACTGCTGATAGAACAAATAAACAAATTTATTACATAAAAAAAACACAAATATTCTAGTAGTGGAATTTAAATGAAAAGCAAGTGATAATTAATCATTAATGAGCCTACAATTATTATTATACTGGTTTTAAGTGTAAGTAATCTCTATATAATAATGCACAAGTAATCATATATTAATTTATCTTGTGTGTTAATGCCTCTTTGGCTCAATCAATCTAAATACAGGATAAAATAATCTATTAACCAATGTTTAATTAAAATACAATATAAGGATTTTATTCATACATACTAATTCCATAGATATATACATATACAAAATATCTGGGGAGGTATAATATTTACACATATAACTATAATTAAATCCATATTTAAAATATTGACACTAAATGATCTCAATTAGTGCAACTTCAATTATTTATATATTTGACCTTTCAAGAATATAAATTAACTTTCATTATTATATTTGTTCAAACTAGTTTTTCTGACCTTAACAATTTTAAGAGCAAAATTTTAAATTAAATGGTTGAATAAATAATACATTCTAAAGAATATGAAAATCTTTGAGCTGGGTGAAGAAAGGGTATTGAAGCATTTCTGTGCTTTTATTAATTATTTTTCTGATGTTGGGTAGAGAGGTGATTCTGGGAATTTAAGAAAAAATATATATTTACATTATGTAATGGTCAGAAAATGTGTGCCTCGTAAACATAGTGCAGAATTCTACCACCATACAGCACAGCAGGACCATCGAGTAGCGAAGCCACCTGTGGTACTGAGTTCAAACATAGTTTATCGGTTCCACAATACACTCCACGAAACAATGCATCTGATGCGACATTAGTAAATATTTCCTTAGGCACGGTGGTCAGGGAGATGCAAGAGATTCATGATTTTATTCTCGAGTTAGCCAATAACCAAACTAATATTAATTAAACATTCATATTTACATAATCGAGGAAATATTATATAGAATGGGTATCGAATAAATGAAACGTAACTGCAGACGTATAGTTTAAAATTATTTATTAATACATTTTAATAACACAATCTAATAATATTTTATGGACTAACAGCTTCAGTAGTGGGATTTGCGACATGATATTTTAAAGAATACATTTATTTATTTAGACATTATTTTATATTGAGGATTTCAGTAGCGGTATTTCCGATACTGTAGTGTTTACAAAAGGAATACATTTATTTGTTTGCGTAATCTAGCTACCTAAAATTCTCGAGT
This sequence comes from Epiperipatus broadwayi, assembly GCA_028023455.1. Taxonomy (NCBI): domain Eukaryota; kingdom Metazoa; phylum Onychophora; class Udeonychophora; order Euonychophora; family Peripatidae; genus Epiperipatus; species Epiperipatus broadwayi. The sequence goes on from JAQFVV010001192.1 coordinate 7,061, forward strand.
AAGTATTTCTAATGCATGCCTTGGGGAATTTATATCTTTGCAATGCAAGAGTCTAAAGTAAGATTTCAGAGCAGCGGCGGACATATGTTTATTTAATTTAAATGTTTATTTTATGACTAAGGGCAAACACTTATTTGAGAGTGAATTATGAAGATAATGCAGAGGCGGAGTGATATATAGAATAATAGAATTGAGCAAAGGAACACGTGGTACGCTTTAGAAAGGCGATATGGAATGGCAGTATATCGAAACTGCAATGCCGCGCATGGGTTTATAAGAATATCAGACTGGTCTCTGCCTCGGTCCGATGAAGTAAGGTGTCACATAAGCATAACCAGGGACAAGCGGTACGTGGCGTGATTTGCCGGCTGGCTGCATGACATTGTCAATCCTACGGGAGCACCAATTATGCCCGCTTGTGTAGGACGACTGGGGTTAATTTCAACCCTGAAGAATCCGGAAATTTCATGGTGGAATGGGTCATCCCATCTCTAAAACGTAACACATGTATACTGATAATTGATTATGATGAGGTTTAAATAGATTTCTAATTCGGCTCTACATTATCAACATTTACTAAAGAACGTTGACGACTCTCAAAGAAATGTAATTTTCTGGAATTATTCATGATGATTTAGTAAATACAAAACATATATATAAATTGGGAATTATTATAACTAATACGTCAGCCATTTGCGAAGTAGTAGACCCCTGCATTACAATAAGTGAAGCATTGAATGCGTGTCGATTCATATGAAAGTTAAGTTATTAAAGAAAGTAAATATTAATGAAAATTTGACACGCATTCATTGTTTTAAGTGATCATAGATTTAAACTTTGAAAATTGAAATAATTATGAGCATGCAATAATTAGATAATAAATATAGATAAAATGTAGATTTTAAAAATACGCACCCAAGATAGAGGTAAGCTAGATTAGTAAAGAAATTTACACATTAAATTAATTATTCAATTTTAGTTATACAAATGGTAGTTTTACATTTTATAATTTAGATAAGTAATATGAAGAAGAGCTATAGCATGTTATTAGAGTACTCTAGAGTTTGAACGCAGACAGGTACCTGTTTTATAAGAAGTCCTCCGATTCCATTAGTTTAGCAGCAAAAAGTTCACGAGTGGCAAGTCTTTCTTGTATTTAGATATTTCCTTTAATTTCACAACAGCAGCAGCTTTTTCATTTATTTCAGGCAGCAGATCTTCATGGTGAATTTATGACGGGCAATGAAAAATTCAGCATCCGGTGGGCCATCTTCCGATGGAGAATAATCTAGGTGCTTTACTCGGTCATACCTTGGCAGGAACAAATTATTTTTATTATTTTGGAGACTCTCAGTGATTGAGAGCAAAGCTAAAGTTTAAGTGAATGTCTCCAGCAAGTCTAAGATGGCCTCTTTTTTGTTATCTTGATCTTTCACAATTTTGTTAAGATATTTTTAGGTTCTATTTAATCTGCCCTGAGGATAATCAATGCATTTTGTTGGTTTTTAATTAAAGAAAGCTGCCGTTCTATTGTTTACATTTTACATTTACTAATTAATTTTGGGGAATTTTTCTTTAATTAATTTATTATCTATCACTGACTGGTGCTTTTTAATTTCAAAAGCAAAAAGGGAACATAAGATTATTTTAACTTTTAATTAAATATTACATCAGATATTTTTAGAATTATTATTAAATGAAATTTAAACAAAGCAATAAATACGAACTTTATAATGCAAAATAAAGGATTAAAATTATACAAAATTATATAACTAAAAGAAATCTAAATTATATTATTTTATCCCTATTTATTGCCTTTAATTTGAGATCAAAATGGGTGCGTGTTTATGCTGAATTCTACATATATTTATACATTTTTAATATTGTTACACACACAATTCAATATCAAAAAGTTTAAATTTGGGCGGGATAGACCGGTCAGTGAGAGACGACAGAAAAAGGTGAAACTTAAGATTCGAATACGAATCTTACTGTTTCAATTATAATCCGTTTATCACCTGATGGCTTAATAACAAATATTGCACATGTATGGCTTTACAAAAATGATCACGTATTAATGTCTATTCAGCCATTCTTTCACATAGATATGTTAGTTTGATTTCTAAATATATATAATGATATGATTACATAAAGTAATATAAAAACATATATAAAATATATAAAAAATAGAAGAAAAAAAATGGGACAAAATGAATATGACTTGTTTAAATTTACCAGTATTTCTGGATAGTAGGGATCTCAATAAGTATTCAATAGTTTTGTGATTATTTTCATGAAGGGTTTGAAACATAGCTATGTATAAAGGTACTCAGAAGTGTAATGACATGATTCTTTATCATGTTGAGCAATTCATTTATGTAACATTTATGTAATACTTTGGTTGGCCCTTTCTTGGCAATTTGTAGATAATTGTTATTCTGTTGACAAGTTGATTATTCAAAAGTATAAAAAGTGATGGATGGCATAATTTATTAGTTAGCTTACTCTGTCTATTTCTCAAATGTATGCATGGCTGATCAGCAACTTGTATATATATATATATTGGCTGATTAGCAAAATATATATATATATATATATATATATATATATATATATATATTGTAACCTTATAAAATGAGAGGGAAGTATGAGAGATAAGAAGAAAAATGGAATAAAGGAGAGATAATGATAAAGATAAATGATGAAAATGAAATGAGAGAGGCCAATTGTAACCTACTAGAATTAGATGGGGGTAAAAGAAAGAGAGAGAGAAGAAGGAAAAGAAATAAAAGATATGAAAATAATAATGAGAAAGCTAAATGATGGAAAAGAAAAGAATTGAGAGGGAAAAGAAATGGGGAAAAGTAATAGAAATGATGTATGTAATGGAGAGAGAGAAGAAATGAGATAATGGGAAAGATATGGAAGAGAGAAACTCTTAACGAATGTTTTAAATAGCTGAGATGATAGAAGGATATGAGAGAGATATAAGAAGAAGATGGAATAAAGGAGAGAGAGAAATGAAATGAGATGATGGAAAGATATGAAATAGATATAGAAGAAGAAGATAGAATAAAGGAGAGAGAAATGAAGTGAGATGATAGAAAGAAATGACATGAAAAGAAATGGAATAGAATTGAAATGATATAAAATGAACTAGAAATTAGAGACTCTAAACGACTCGGCTCAGTGGGGTTACAATAAATTTAAAGAAAAGAAATGATCCAGAGATGTATAATCAAATAAAGGTCAAATCCATTACTGATGAACTATAACTACTATAGCATATTGATCTTTTAATAAACCATACAAAAGATTATCTAAATCACTACTCAATGCTTACCATATTAGTCTTACCAATAAATCATACATTCTCTGAATAAGACCTATGATGCTTTGCTTTAAAAGATTATCTTACAGAATTATATTTACTAAAACAACAAGAGTAAATAACTCCAGGGATTTTAAAACTAAAACTCTTGAGTAAAATTAAAGTTTAAGTTAAGTTGCCTAATAAAGAATTACTGTGATTAATAATTAAATAAGTGACATCTTAGTTGACCATAAAATAATTATGACATGTCCAATCTTAAAATAACTAACAAAACAAATATTAATTCACAAAATTTAATGAATCAATTTAAATTTAACTAATAATGGCCTATTATCTAAGATATTACTTGAGCAGAGAAAAGAGCAAGGATACTTTTAATGCCTTTCCATACTCACAGACAACCACTAAAGACCTCAAATGCAAATGGATTAGAATTCTTTAAATATATAAAATTTAAGATGATGATAGATGATGTGCAATAAATATAAGATAAGATAATGTGCAGCTTTTAAAATAATATTAATTAAAATATTCTTCTGAAGTACTAATATTGTTAATCTGATATTGCATAATCTTTAGTCTGAAAAGATATACTGATAATTTAAAAAAAATAAACTTTTAATTATGTATTTAATTATGTATTTGCTATAATGCAATTATCTGTATTTATGATTCAATGTGAGAATCATTTACTTTAACATAGTTTTTTTTAATTTTCAAGACAATATCAACTATATTTAATTAACTTAGAATATCCTTGTGAATTTCTGAATTGAAGATTCAGTAACTTTAAAATTTAAGACTTTGTGAACGTTGAACCCAAGACAATAATATATTTTAATATAAAAGTAACACAAACAAACAAAACTTTTGAAATAATAATAATTTGATTTATTAATAATGAGAATAAATGTTTATAAATATAGTGGAATACAAACAGTGCCAATACCTCACTAAGATTTTATATAATTATTTGGACTAATTAATAACATTATTGTGTCATCTACTAATCAGAATAACACACAGAACTATGTTTATATTGAAAACCCTAAGCTTAATTTCATACTCCTCAATTTAACAAACGCTAAGTTGGAGAAAGCATATTCAACAATACTTTTTAAAAATATCATCACTAGTTTCATGGATATAACTAATATCACAGCTAGATATATCTTTATATCAGATTAAGCTAATACTAAAACTAAACTAAATTAAGTGTATGGGACAGTCATTCATCAGAGATCAGTTATACTTTTTTTTAAATAAATTTAGTCCACATAAAATTATTCCCTCAATGTTTTAAAGATAATGATGTAACAGACTTACAAATCCAGCGGCAAAATTCTGGATGAAAATATTAAATTATTATGTGTGAATTGCCTCTTATACCATATGCGTATTTAATATACTTCAAAATAAATATAACTTATTGTTGGTTATCTTGTGCATGATAAAACTATCATAGCAACACAATTCAAACATTGATATACCTATGAGCCTTAAATTAGCTACAACTACCTGAAGAAATACATTTCCTCAAACAAGCATATTTTGTCATCACAAATCTAAAAACAAATGCAACATCACCTACTGTGGTGGAATTATCATTAAGTCATCATGAATGATAGGCAAAAAATACAAAATACTAGGCTCCTCAGAACTGGAAAAGAATGTGGTGGCTTCCAAAAATACCTAACTTCGAGGCAAAACAAAGATGTCTGGAATTCATCTTCAGTACATCTGGGAACAGAAACACTCACCAGAAAAGCACAATCCTCTCATGGGATTTCCAATGCTTATAAATGTAATCATCATCACTGAAAAATACAATACAATACCCTCTTTCAGGGACAAGCACTATCAAATCATGGAAATACAATACAATAAGGATGGAGGATTTTCTCGACTCCATAAGGCATATTCAAAAATTATAAACTAAGCCTAACTCTTAAGGCTAACAAATTCTAACTAATAGCAAGATATATACTTCACTTAAACTAACTAAGTTATTTCCAAGAAATTTATAAAATACAAAACGTATATCCAATGTTCAAACCAACAAAGCAAACTATGTGTCAAATGACTACTGTAGAAAATACTTTAAACTTAAATGCATATAAAATTCTAGGCAAGGCACAATACACACATAACAAAATATTAAATGCTAAAATAGAGTGACTAGTGGACTTTTAAAATTGTAAATTAAATGCAAGAATATTTACTTCTTGATGAATATAAAATATTTGTAATTATTATTAATATAACATTTATAAAACAAATGAATGGATATTCTCTGATAAACTTCTTTAGTAAATTTAAAATAAAAATTGAGTAAAACATCCCATTTATATGAAAATAAGACTGTGATATTTAAATCTCTATAAATAAAAATTATTAAATAGAAACTAGCTAGTGTAATGCTTGATAAATAAACTAAATCTACTTAAGAATGGCAAAAAACATTTGCTCATTAAATAAACCTATTTCGTTTTTAAAATTATAACCTTAGTTTACCTGTATATTTATGCAAAAGTGTTACAAAAAAAAAATAATAGCATAAATATTTTTATGGTTTCATTCTTTTTTCTTTTTTTTAAATGAATAAAGCAGACCATAAAAAAAATAATAATACATTAATTCAAGTTCATATTTCGGCTCCGTGATGATTTTTCCATTTCATAATGTGTAGACAATTTATCCAGGTTAAGATATCTATCTAAATTCGAAGCTTCAATTAATACATTTATACACATGGCAATCATTTCCAAACGAAAATGTTCAATAATTCATTAATAATTTTTTTTAAACATTTTAAAAACTTAATTAATGAAAATAAGATTAAGATTAAGCCAGAATGAAACAAAATAAATTCTTCAGCTGAGCACATTATTTTTATTTATAGGATCCTGGGTTTTGAAATGCATATAATAATATATATTTCTTTATCTGAATTTCTTTGTCCTCTTTTACGAAAACGCATCTTTTAAAATACAGGTTTTTTTTTAAAAAAAAAACATATTTTTATATAATAATATTTCATGGCGTCTTTTACTTTAAACCAATTTTCTTTGATTATTTTAAACATAAGAGCAGCTTTCTTTTAATATATATATTATTAGACGTTTCTCAGTTTATAGCTAAAATTAACTGCCATAAATTTATTTATAAATAATGTCAAATATAGCCGAATGATTTACTATGTAATTGACCAACATAAGTTCATTACTGATATTTTGCCGATTATTTTGAAGTTTTGTCTCCGAATAATTTTATTTCATTACTGTGTAAAATAAGAATTATTATTTAAAATACAATTTTATCTGTTTGCTTTCAACTAAACAAATCCTTTCCACTTATGTCAAGGTATAAATAATAACTTTCTTTAGAACAAAAAATAAAAATAAATTAATCGTTCTTTATTAGTTCACTTGAACCAAATGTAGCTTCATTATAATGTTTTTAAACTTAAAAATGTCTTTTTTCTTCTTTTTACATATACTTTTAATTTAATAAGATAGGTATTTAGCATTTTATTGTCAAAATATTTTAGTGCCATCGAATATTTATATAAGTAAATCATTATTAATTTGTTCTTTAATTTTACTTTCAAGTAAAGGAAAATGACTAAATCAAATGCATACAATATAACAGACGCTAGCTTTATTCCAAACATTTTCTCACTATAATCTTATTGTTCTGGTTGAAATTTAATATCAGGATAGTTACCTTTTCTTCAGCCCTTCATCACTGAAAGATGATTTTAAACATACTTTAAATAGATAATATTTTAAAATATATATATATAATTTTTTTATTAAATAAGACTCTTGGATTCAGCTACTTGCAGCAATGAAAAATATCAAACCCCTGGTGAATTCCAGATTTTTCTTTTATACCTGATATTGTTTAATACACCCATTTCTTATATTAGTTGGCTTGTAAGCCAATAAAATTATTTTTTATTAAACCTTACTACTTTTGACAGATCAGCTGTAGTCGATTTACTAATGCAATTTCTAATGATACCAAATCACGTGACTCACAGCCACAAAGTCAAAAATTCATTGTTTAACAAATGTTACATTTTTTTTTTTTAAATAATATTTTTTTAAACATAATAGTAATAAATATAAAATTCAGAACTATCCCTCTTTATTAACTTTTAAATATTTCTTTCATAAATTTATATCCATCCATTTATTTATATTTTTTATAAATATTAGAATTAAAATATTTTTTATTTTTATTTTCTTCTTATGTTTATGTATCTTTCTTGCACACACACACACACATTTCCATATATGGGTAATCTATAAATATGACTCATCCATTGTTTAAAAGTTATTCTTTTAAAATTACAAAACTAAAAATATTACCAAATATTTAATTTAAAATAATTTTATAAGTGGAACGCTACTAACTTACATCTAATAAATACTGTTATATTGTTTTAATAAAACTTACAGATTACTATTTTTTTAAATTTTATTACTATTCATTCCAACTTATTTATAATATCTCATTACTATCATTTAGACATTAAAATGAATTATACAATAGTTACTTTAAAATACATTAAATATGATTTATCATTTCCCAACTGTTTCTGATATTTCCTTTAATTCAAATTATTGTCTAGCATCTCTTATTAAAAATAATTCACATATATTATGTAAGATTATCCCATATATTCATTAACTAAGTTAATTTTCATTTTTATCATTATTATTTTTTTTTAAATCCGAAAATCTCAACAAAAGGTTCAGTTAAGATAACCCTGATCACTTATTGGAAACAAGTGAAACTTCACTTAGTTACAATATATATATATATATATATATATATTATTGTTGAAGCATTAGCATACAGCTACAATTTACAAAGAACTTAATATATGTAGCAGTTCACAGACTACATTGGAATTCAAACTGGAACTTCCACTGGAATGGTAAAGGGAAAGTGGATGCTAACTTTTCCAGTCACTGGTTTTCATTGGGCATCCAGCAGCAGGATAATTGAGAAGTTTCTTGAAATATTTGCTGATACAGACCCATAATATACATACATAAATTTTAAATGGTTTGTAAACAAAATGCATCCACAATTTAGTTCTTCAAAAACATTTCTGCTAATAAATCATTTTTATCAGTTTATCTTAAACTTAATGGTATTTCCTTTTTATTAATTGGTGAATATTTTCTAAATTCAGAATACCTTTTGTTTACTTTCATTCTCTATGAAACATTAAGTATTAATCAACACCTTTTCACCATATGGCAAATGTTGAAAATCTTTATCTTTTAAATATACATTATAATAAATATTTTTATTTTTTTAATAATTTGATAATGTTTGAATAATGATAATTAAACCTACCTATGCCTCATAATCTCTAAAACACCTATACATATTTGATTATAGTTTTCCTAATTATTTATAAAGCAAATAATGCATTATGTAATTACAAATCTATTAAGTTATAATATTAAGGAATTTCAAATACATTTTATTTAAACTAATTGTTTCTAACAGAGTGTTTTCTAACACTATATTTTTGTCTAATTATATATTTGAACATCCTGCCTTTACAAATCTACTATTCATTTATCTAATAATGAGGATTTTTATAGATTTCTTAATTTAAACTAATTGTTTCTTTGGTCATTTATAACTCGACATACATGTGATTACATTGTATTCCATAAGCAATTAAAAGAATATTTTAATAACATAAATTTATTTCACTATTGTTCTGATCTATCATGTCAGCCACTTGAAGGTGTTGATACTAAGAAAAACACAGTGATATAACGTTCCTGGGCCAAAGATTTTAATAAAATTAAAAAAATCCAACATAATTTTAAAATGTAAGCTGACTTCAAACTTTTTGGAATAGTAAATTAATCAGATAATGCCTTTTTGTATGTGTGTGTATAATAACAAGTACGTTATGTTTTTAATAAGTAAATATAGCAGAGACTTATTTGGACAGTATTTAATCAGAGATGGGCTTCTTTGGGGTATTTTTTGGATCAGAAAAATTATGGTACATCACATGATCACCATTTCTTATGCTTCCTCATAACAGTTATTAAACAGACAAAACTCTCCATACAATAGTGCCACTCAGTGCAAGCCAGAGTAATCAATGGATGCCAGAAGGCTTGTGCATAAAATCCTTATCTAGTGCCAACTCATCCAATATCCCCAGACTAGTTTCTGGCTTGTGGACTTTATCGATGAGGAGCCTTGGATCTGAGAGTACTGCACCTAGATCTTAAGATCTAATGCAACCCTCCAGCAGCCATCTTTTATCTCTACTTAACTACAAAACTATGAGAATGAAATTGAAAACACAATAATATTTTCAATCTAAGCTCATTAGCTTATATAGTCATATGGGTCTGAATTCAGTTCAGTATCCATACATTTTGGTGTCTTGCTCTTTAACAACCATAGCCACCACTATCCTATTAGGCAGGATTGCTATTAAACCACTGAACATCACATAATCATCATTTCTTATGCTTGCTTATAACTGTTATTAAACAGGAAAAACTCTCCATACAGTAGTGCACTGAGTGGCACTACTGTATGAAGAGTTTTGCCTGTTTAATAAAAATTATGTTAATTTTAGAATAAAAAATGAAATTAAATTTTACACTTTTTGGACAGTAATTATTCAGACACTGCATTTTGGGGGGAGGGAAAAAATTAGATTGCAAACAACCCACTAAAGTTAATAATTATAACAAACTATTAAAATGAAATCTGACTCGTGTGTCTGGCAATTGCTGATTTTCACATTTGGAAGCAGCCATTTTCCTTATCTTAGATGATTTATCGCACTATGTTACTTTCATCATAATTTTTCGAAATAGTGTTGTGCCACACCATAAAATGCAATTTGTGAGGATTTCACAGTTCTTATGAAACATTGACAACACTGTTAAAACTGTTATAACATACCAGTAGGTCAGTTCACTAGAAAAAAACAGTTGGACCTGAAAAGTTAAATTATTTAGACATGATGCAGTCAACACACACTCATACAATGTTGTAAAGAAAATATACAACTCAGCATTATGATAAGTGCATAACACAAGCAACAGTGGCAGCCAATGAAGGCATTTTTCTGTTTTTAGCATAGAAAAAAGCCTCAGTGGTATCCAGCAGCTGAGTAAACTGACCCTTTCTGTGTTTTATCATAGAAAGAAGGCTATCTGCTTAGCTGCCAACATGGAAACAGCATATTTTTAGCAATTTAGCTAGAAATAGAGCCATCAAGCAGCTGACACAATAGAACAGTACCTTTATATCTTATAGTAGTTTATAAATATTTGAAACAAATTGGCATGAATATTAGCATAATATATATCTAGCTTCATACACCTGCAACCAAAGAAAAAAATTCTCTTATTTATATGAGTGGTCAACCAGCCTAAGTCTGGTAATATTATTGCATTTATTAAAACTTTATTTCTTTTGTGAAATTTAATCCATTCATTTACTAGTAAATAATTCAGCAGTATTTTTATTTTTAAATTTTCGTTTTAAAAATCTTAAACTAACCATAATTTTTCTTAAAAATTTACATAACATGTAGCACTATTCACTAGCAGTACAATATATATATATATATACACGTAACTTTATAAATAAATATTTAAAAATACAGTAATTAAAAGTCTATAAAAATTATATGTATAACTATAACTTAGAAGTGCTTTCACAACCTTGTAGTTTTGTCAACTATCACATTTAAAATGTCAACTTTCCCATAATTCAATGTCAACTTTCCCATAATTCTGTGATCTTAACATTTGCTGCTTGCCTATTTATTAAATTTTACTTGTATTTATATATTAACATTGCCTCTTTAATTTTTCTTTTATTATTATTTCTTTCAGTTTCCATTATTTTTACATTGTTATAATCAAAATCAAAACCATATATACATGATTTATTATGGTCATAAAAAACTGAAGCTGATAAATTATTACTATTTTTAAATTTTTGTTTCATATTTTGAACCCTTTTAAATAATAATACGTGCTCTTTTGTTCTTTTTTCCAATGTGCACTTCAATTCACCTATATATCCATTACCACACCTACATGTCCATTTGTAAATGATACAATTTTTATTTGTCAATAAAGTTTTATCTTTTGAATTGTTTATTAATTTATTTAATGTAGGTGGTGCATAAAATGCAATATCGCATATTCCTTTATAAATTTTCTTAATGAAACTTGCCTGTTGATTCGATATATATGGTATTGATATCCACAATTTTTTGTCAGAAAAATTAACATTATTATTAATATTTTTATATTTAGAAGTAAAATTTTTAACAGTATAATAAACACAATCATATTTGTATCCAACATTTAACAACTCATTACAATAAATTTCAATATTTTTAGTTTTATCTGATGCATATTTACAAAGGTTATCATTTCTAAATAAAAAGGACTTCAAACCTACCATTTTATGTGACATTGGTACTTTTGATTCATATGGACTATATCCTCTTTTTGCTACTGGTTTAAGAGTTATATAGTAGTCCACTCTATCCTTATTTCTAGTAATCTTAAGATCCAAAAATTGAACACTCATTGAATTTTTATTTAGAAATGATAACCTTTGTAAATATGCATCAGATAAAACTAAAAATATTGAAATTTATTGTAATGAGTTGTTAAATGTTGGATACAATTATGATTGTGTTTATTATACTGTTAAAAATTTTGCTTCTAAATATAAAAATATTAATAATAATGTTAATTTTTCTGACAAAAAGTTGTGGATATTAATACCATATATATCGAATCAACAGGCAAGTTTCATTAAGAAAATTTATAAAGGAATATGCGATATTGCATTTTATGCACCACCTTACATTAAATAAATTAATAAACAATTCAAAAGATAAAACTTTATTGACAAATAAAAATTGTATCATTTACAAATGCACATATAAGTGTGGTAGTGTATATATAGGTGAATCGAGGTGCGCATTGGAAAAAATAACAAAAGAGCACGTATTATTATTTAAAAGGGTTCAAAATATGAAACAAAATTTTAAAAATAGTGATAATTTATCAGCTTCATTTTTTTATGACCATAATAAATCATGTATATATGGTTTTGATTTTGATTATACAATGGAAAAATATTGGAAACTGAAAGAAATCATAATAAAAGAAAAATTAAAGAGCTGATGTTAATATATAAATACAAGCAAAATTTAATAAATAGGCAAGCAGCAAATGTTAAGATCACAGAATTATGGGAAAGTTGACATTGGATTATGCGAAAGTTGACATTTTAAATGTGATAGTTGATAAAGCTACAAGGTAGTGAAAGTGCTTCTAAGTTATAGTTATACATATAATTTTTATAAACTTTTAATTACTGTATTTTTAAATATTTATTTACAAAGTTACGTATATTATTTTGAAGAAATACAAACATCGATTTGTAATATATATATATATATATATATATATATATCAATATATATATATATATATATATATATATATATATTGTGATGAGATGACTATATTATTGTCATCATCCTAAGTATATATTATATATGTCTAGGTTTAGATATATAAGTTTTAAAATTATAGAAAACAGCCATTTTTAAAATAATACCATGTATGTACATTGAATGGCAAAAGTTTTCCTCATTCATCATATTGATCAAATAGATCAGGTACAAAGTATAACATAAAAAAATGAGATATTTAAATTTCTTGTGGGTTTTATATGGAATGATAAAAGCTGCAAAAACTAATATTGCATCATTTTAAAGAGAATGAAAAGTTTATCTAGTTACATATACTTCATTAACAAGTAACTAAATACAGAAAAGGTATACTGTTTCAAATTAAATTGGTTTGAATTTTTAATATTTTTGTGTGCTGCTGGCTCAAACAGATATGTTTTATAAATTTATTTTTTCAAATAATTAAAATAAAAGAAAGGAAAGAAAATTAAAGTAGAGATTAAGAAATTTTATTTAATTAAACAGAGGTTTAATTAGGATCTTATGTAAGATAATCCAGATATTGGTTATATGGGTTATCATGTTTTTCAGATACTGGATAATAATTTTTAAGTTTATTTCAAAATGTAGACTTTGCTTAGAGAAAAATGTCATGTGATTAAATGTGAGAGTTCTAATTTTGGTCTGCAATATTAATTAAAGGATATTTATAGACAGGCAAGAATACTATAAGAGAGGAAATGAATGAATTAAGCATGCTTGTGAAAAAAATGGTGTTTGGAAGACAATGGAAACTTCTGCTAGAAGGATAGAGTGGCCAAATAATAATGCTATTTTTGCGTGACAGATAATTTGACTATGCTAAGTGTCAATTAACTTGTGATGCTATTTATTCTTTTTAGTATGTACTAAAATGTTCTAAGTAGTTGCTTAAATACTGACTCCATGCTACTCTCAAAAACATAAACAAGGTCTTGCTTGTCTTGGTTAATACATGAAATGCCCTGAGTGTGTAGCTTGCTGTTTGCTGATCTATTGCCTGGAAAGAAATACTGACTAATTTAAAACAAATTCTGTGACAAATATATCAAAATGAACCCTTATTGATTAGAAAAGATCCTGTAAATAAGATTATATCATCTACCAAATTATTAAGGAACCTGCAAAATGACCGAAGGTTTCAGAACTCCAACATATCCCAACCTGACAATTCTGAAGCCAAAGACCTTAGCATAGCTTAATAGACCATATGAACACATTAAAATATCTATAAGCTTATGGCATTATTGAGAAATAAAGATAAGGTTTCTAAATACATGTTACTGTGTTTATGCATTATATATATATATATATATATATATATATATATATATATATGATTTATATATGATTGTAATATTTATTAATGAAACAAATATATACTTGTGTATTTACAATATATATATATATATATTGTGACAGTCAGATGATGTATGTTGATTTAACCCAGTTCGAATACTAGGCGAAAGTACCTCAAGGCCAACCATACGCGAGATATAAATCAAGAATACTATGACCTCTGCCCTATTCGTCTAATCTTGAAGCTATTATGAACCGAACTACACTCTCTGAGCCACACATAAATTATTTTTCAACCGGCCACAAAGCTTAGCAACAGCGGAAGAGACATGGACGGGAAATCCTAAGGAGCTAAATAGTTAAATGTGCAAAAGTACTAAGAAATATGTGTTTTGCGTTATGCGTGCCTGGATCATTGAAAAGTAAAATAAAGCATTATAATAAAATTAGGAAACTCAAGCTTTTGCTAGTTAAATAATATGTTTAATTGATGGCTTTAAAATATGAATAATGATTCAATGGCCTCCGCTATTCCCCTAAATTACTGAAACAAACTAATTAGACAATCAAAACAGATTAATAGGTTTGCGGTCTAAATCTTTTCTTCCCAATTTTATTAAAAATTGTCAACTCGATCTTCTCGATAAAGTACGATAACAAAAAAGAATCTTTCGCCAAGCAATTCTAATTGCTTTGCGCTAAAAACAGTGTTTAAAAATTATTTAAAACGTATATAGCTAAATCAGATATACGTGATAAGCTAATGGCGGACAAAAGAGGCGTTATCAAAGAGATCAAGTTGGCACACAAAAGAAACTGACTCGTATTTAATTAACAAACATAAATAAAACTGGAAAGAGATTTTAAATGAACAAAAATTAACTATTAAACTTAACCGCAATGGAATACTAAATATTTACACTGGTTAGTAAGGAAGAATAGCGAAGGGAAAAAGGTTACATATAGATAGATGATCACACAATATATATATTTAAGGTTAGTCTAATAAAAATGGTTACATAGCAAATACATATAAATTCACTGAAGCAATTAGAAAAAAATGAACAAAAGGGTAGCATGAGAAATAGTTCAATAGAGGAGATACAATTACCGTCCTTTTTCCTTGGTCATGTTCCCTACGGCGTTCGTGGCTTGATCCGACCGTCGAGATGTAGTTGTCCGGACAATGAAAATATGTAGTAGGGTTTCACAAAAAGTTCTCCAGACACGGCACAGAGTTCAGATGACTATTGAGTGGATATTAAGGCATTTTGAATGGTATTCCGGAACCTCGGTGATAGGCAAAGCTATTTATTTGCCTAGCCGAGCATTTTAGAATCTATCAAACTTATATGATTTTTAGCGTGAGCAGGTTCAAGCTTCTTCATGATTTGTAGACAACAGTTGTAGACTTTTGGGAATAAAATCACGAACAAAATCTGACAGAGTTCTCCTAAGAGAAATCTGAATGCACCTTGCAATAGCAAACTCTGAAAGAATCACCTTCACCAGGAAAATCAGAATCAACTGAATCCTTCAAAAGGAAAAATCTGAATATCTCAATTCTTCAAAAAGAAAAATCTGAATCAATCTTTTGTTCTCCCTTCTATTTATACCCTCTCTGACAGCCACCTTCTATTGTTTGTATGATCTGAGATCTTGATAAGCCTCCCCATGCTCCTTTGTTTCAAAGCAACACTTTCTAAAAATAACTTTAACTTTTTTACTCTAACTTTCTTACTTCAAAGTTTGAATTCTCTTAATTAAAAAAAAAGAGAAGGCCATCTTTAATTACACTTGAATGGCTCACTAATTAAAACTATACATTCTTTTAGAAAATGTTGGCAGGCTTATCTCAAAATCAAATCATACTAAATATTTTAACAAAATTTTAACAACAATATATTATTATTTTTTTATAGTAGAATAAGCATTTTATTTCAGCAGAATTTTGCATTAACTCATATATATGCTAGATGTATATATATGTTTGACTAATAGGTTAAGCACTTTTTCTTAATAGAATGAAATTTATTTAAAACAAAATATTTAAATGTAATACACATTTAATAAGCATAATTATTTTTAACTCTAATGCAAAACCCTGCTGATATTGGACTATAAACTTAATTTAGGTCTACAATATTAATCAAGTTTATAGGAAGATGTGAAGCATGGATCGGGCTTCAGATCCATTGCTTCAATATATATATATATATATATATATATATATATATATATATATATATATATATATATATATATATTTGCCTGTTATTTTTGATATGTATATTGTCTAATTGCCATGCATCTCTAGAAGGAAAAAATTTCAGATGCTCTTATAAGTTTATCTACCACTTCCAGCTGTAGTGTAACATCTTACCTCATGAGTTGGTACAGAGACCTTTCCCCCTGTTCTATGGTAGCTTATCTCATGTCTGGTTTATGTCTAACTGCTTCCAGTTCTAAGGTGATTTTGCTCTAGTACTCAACTTTATAGTGAACCAAATTTATACTGCCATTCAGCTTTAACAGTTAAAAGTAGAACTCAACTTTATAGTGATACTGCCACTCAGCTTTAACAATTTGAAGTAGAAGCTGCTAAACATAAACTAGACATAAGGCAAACTGTCTTGGGACTTATGGTTTAGCTGGAAGTAGTAGTTGAATTTATAAAGGCAGCTGGTTAAAATTTATGGGGCACCTAAAATATTTAAGTAAAGGATACTGCTAAGGCCAATTATAAATGGAAAAGGATCGTATTTTAATAAAGTCTCTAAATGGATGGTGAATAAAGTTTTTAAAAAATATATAGATAAAGGGAGCAGTTCATTTATAAAAAATAATATGTTTTTAATAAATGATGTAAAAAAGTAGTGGAAGAATATAGTACTTATAGGTTAACTTTGGTTAAAATAGATGTTGTATTGATGTATATAAATATTAATGTAAAAAATGCAAAAGAAATATTAATAGAGAGATATGAGGAAGATAGTAATAAAGAGTAGAAATACCTAGAGAGTAATTAGAACAAATTATAGAGATATGTTGTAAAGAAATTATGTTTAAGTTTAAAGAGAATTTTTATAAGCAAAAGCAAGGTTTATTAATTTGGGGAGCTTTACGTGGGGTTTTAAGCACTGTTTTTATATAGAAGAATTGGAAAAGGTAATGTTAGGGAAAGATAATGCACCAATATTTATTAGGAGATACATGGATGGTTACTTGTTAATATTCAACAGATCACAAAGGCAGATAGATTTATTTTTGACAAAGTTAATAAAATAGATAAAGGGATTACATTTACTATAGAAAAAGAAGAAAATGATAGAATGGTATATTTGGATATAGAGTTAAAGAAAAGTTATAAAGAAGGAAAATGTAGGATAAAAACATCAATTTATAAGAAAAATAATAAGAAGAATATTGCTAATTGGTATTCGAATTTAGATATAAAATATAGTCATCAATCTTAAAATGACCATATGAGAAGTATTAATAATAAGGAAGGTTTTGTGGTTAACATTGATACTTCCCTGGATATACATGTCATTTTAACAATTAGTTATAACCACTTCCATTATAATATAAAAGCATTATAAAAATGATATCAGATTTTAAATGTAAAACTGCATATATGGTCATGTATATATGAATTTAAAGTATACATAGAACTGTACTTACTATACCTGTTATTTTAAAATACTCTTATTAGGAAATTATTGCTAAATATGAAATTTGTTTAATTAATTTAAATAAAGAAAAACACAAAAGTTAATCAAACAGGAGTTAATGTAAGCTAAAAAAATAAGATAAAGAAACCTTTAAATTTTACAATCAAACAGTACTTTATTTTCAAAAATAAACAAATACCAATTAGCAGAAAGTAAAGAATTAACGTCAAAAGATATGCTTTAAAAAACACATGGGTATAATTAAAAAATAATAATAATAAGTAAACAGAGTCAAAAAATTAAAAAGAAAGCATAAATTGTGCACTGAAATTGGAATAAACAAGAGGACAACAGTTTGAATCTGCATTATGCTGACAACTAGAAATTATTTGATAAATCATCTAGAAAATGTACATATATAATAAAGATTCTACTACTGGATAGTAAGAACTAATCTATATATAGCTAGAGCAATCATTCATTGACCTGACTATTCTGAAGCTTTCTCCATGGTTACGAGTACTGCTAACCTAAAAAAAGTAATACTAGTTCTGACATATATATTGTAACCTTTTTATTACTTACCTCACAACTATTACCAGCTCAGCCCAATTGTAACCTTTATTTATTACACCACTGACAATTACCATCACCAACCCATCTCTCACATTGCCTCCCTCAGGATTGATAGCGATGGGATAGAATAATAATAAGAATATTTGCCAGGGTGCCAAATTGCAACTTCAATGAAATATTTAGACTAAACATTATTTCAATGATTTATTTAATAATCTCTAATAACAATATCTAATGAAGGATTTAATAAATAATCAATAAACGGAGGAAACACTGAGAGCGCAGTAAAATAATAATACTAATACTCTTGGAAATTCATATTTATTAAAGAAAGAAACTTTAAGCTCCACTCCCCTTACAATTTATACTCTCAGTACACTCCACATCCATTACAATTAAAGACAATTAAAATTTGTTTCAGATTATAAATAATTTCATGCCCATCTCCACCTTCCTCATCCATCCCTCCATTATCCTCACATTCATAAGTCCTTTGTACTACTATCTCTTTTACTCTCAATTTTCATTGTACTAGCTCATTTATCTCCTATGATAATCTCTTCTCAAGGTTTTTGAACAATAAGGTCTGGAAGTCAAACAAGCTGCTATTGATTATTGGTGATAAACACTCTTCCCCATGATCACTTCCATAGTTGACTTTGGCTTTTAAGTTGCCTTATGAATCAATACTAAATAAAATATTTTTTTACTTATAAACTTTTATGATTAAATGTTTAGTTTGCATACTAAGTAAAACTATGCAATCCATAAGAATATGACTTTAATTTAAACCTAGCATTGGCTAGAAAGCTTGTCTGTTAAATATATAGCTCATGAGGAAAATTTTATCAAACACTGTCATACATAACTGAGTCTAAAATATAATGGAGCTTTGTGAAAACCCAAGGGTTACATATCCCCCTTCATTAAGTAAAAATTTTCCGAATTCAAACCACATCTTCATTAGTTATATACAGATAATTAATTTTATATTATATAAAGTGGACTGACACATAATAATCACATTTACTTTGCTTACTTTTTAGGTGGGACACATTTTAAACTTCATGCATTGTAATTTCCTCGCATTCCTTTCGTCCTTGTCTTATTCACTATTGAGTACTTTAGAATAAGATAGCTAACAAATACCTGTTTTATCTTACAGTTAATTTTGTGGTTAAATAACACAGTTATAATGTGATTAAACAATTCCACCAAAGATACTCTGAAAAGGTTTTTCATTTTACATATACACCTCGGTCTCATTTTATGCAGTAGATAGGTTTCTCAGAAAATGTGCACAAAAGAAATCACACAAAAATAGACTTAACTTACCTTGAAAAATGGAGGATATGTTCCAGTAATTTTCAGAAATCACGTAAAAGCGAAGCAACAAGGAAAAATTACTTTAAAATTCACATTAAAAAAATAAAGAAATAAAATATAACTAATAAAAAATTTCAAATATTTGAAAAAAATTAATACAAGAGAAACTTTTTTTACCTTTTTTATTAACTACAGTATTTAATTTTACATTTTTTCATATATATTTTAATCATTACTGCTATTTGAGAATATGTGTTCATTTGTGAATCAGATTCATGACATGATGTACAAGTAGTGCCACTTTCAGTCTTGTGGTGTGTTTATGGTTTTCTGTTTTTATATTTAAAAAATGAGATCATAATCAAAACAAAAAGATTATCATTAGAAAGATTATTTTCAGTTTAAAAAAATCAATAAAATATTCATTATTTATTTTAACAATCTAAAAATTTTTTTATTTCTGTTATATCTAACAAAATACATTTTAAAAGTTTAAAATTTTTGAATATTTATTGCCATATTTTTATATATAAGTATAAATCTATTATTATTATTTACTCATTAGTATAAGTAGGTTATTTACATAGAAGCTAAGATTCTAAATACACCTTCAGGCCATATTCATGTTAGCTGCTAATATAATGTTATATTTTTAAGAAAAAAAGTATTTCAAGTCAAAATAAGTTATTCATAATTTAAATTTCTTGATATCTAATAAATATAGTGAAATATGAAAGATATTAAGAAGAAACATGAATTGCATAACTTTAAAATCACATTAAAATAATCCACATAAAATGAGACCCAGGTGTAATCCTTTTATTTAAATCCATAGCTATAACATAGTCAAATAATTGCAATGGATTACCCTCTATGAGATCGCTCTTTATTTTACAGGGAATCTGATTATCGACCCACATATTACTACAATTAAACAAATTCATGTCTATGAAAGCATTTTTCATTTTGATTTTCTCATCCATAAATGTCAGAATATCTTTATCTCCAAACAAATTTGATTCAGTAAAAACACTTTTCCATTTACACTTTATTTGTTTATCTATCAATGTCAAAATATCTTTATATCCAAATTAATTCAATTCTGCCAAGATGTTATCCTCTCTTTTTAATCTTTCAACTGTATTCTGCCATCTAAACAATGTTGGTGGCATATAATTCATTTTATCTTTTATCTCAATATCTCCCCACAACATTCTAATAACATTCTGTGGCTTTTTAAACAAAATTGGTGGTTCATAATCTACTCTCCTCTTACAGCTTATCCTCTTCCAAAAATCTATGATAACTTTACTGCTATTTCTACTGCTATAATTAATATTTTTATTGCAATAATCACTATCTTGTCTCTGACAATTATAGTCTAGCAAAGCTTTATTTGTTCTTTTATTTACATTTTCTGCATTGAAACTATTTATCAAACACACTTCTTTCTCCTCAGCTTTGTACAGCTTGGCTTCATTCTGGGATTCACTTAATGTCTCATCTAAATTCATTTCTCTATTATCTTCTATTTCATTTAAACATTCTACCTGCATCTCAACTTTATTTACTATTACATTTTGAGATTGCTTCCAAGTATCAATATTTTCCACCTGATCTATATGCTTTATAGGAGTATTAACCTATCTAGGAGCCTATCACAAGAGTCTACAACTTTATTCTCGATGCTATCTTTTAATTCGGCACTTAGTCTAGCTTAGCTATCTTTTAATACTATACATAGACTAGAGTTTAATCTGGCACTTAGTCTATCTTGGTTATCTTTTAATTCTGCATTTAGTTTAGCTCAGTTATCCTTTAATTCTGTCCTTAGACTATCTTTGAATTCTGTCAGACTACTTTGGTAATCTTTTAATTCTGTCCTTAGATTAGCTTGGCCATCTCTTAATTCTGCAATTAGATTATCTTGGCCATCTCTTAATCCTGCAATTAGACTAGCTTGGCTATCTCTTAATTCTTTATTTTGTTCATTGATATTTCTCATCATAGTCAACATTAATTCAAATCACTGAATATCAGTCATTTTTGGTTTATTTTTATCAGTTTTGAAGCTCAACATACCAGCTTCTATGCATTCACTTTCCTGACTTTCATCACTTTGTAACACTAAAGACATTTTCTCTAAGGTCCCCCCATACTTATTTTCTGGTCAATCTGTCTCCATTCTGCTCTTATTTATTTTATATTTATTGATAAAGAATTAGGCACACACTCTTTTATTCCTCCATTAACCAACAATCAAGACTCTCCCAACAACCTATACATTGGTTGCCCTATCAGACTTGATCTTAGCAATCACTATACTAGCTAGATGTCTCATTTCAAATATTTTGGATAAATAGAAATCCAATCATCATCAATAACCAGTTTTTTTGACATAATCTATTAATGGTTTATTTTAAATAGACAAGAAACTTTAATCTTCTTTTATCAAAATTAAGTATACACTACAATACTTAATATTATAATAAACTTCTGATATAACCAGTTGCTGGTATCTATAACCTCAATTCTCCAGCTTTTAAATAATTTCCAACACACACCATTCATCGAGCAGCCACGTTGGTGTACCAGTTGTAACGTTTTTATTAGTTACCTCACAACTATTATCAGCTCAGATCAGTTGTAACCTTTATTTATGACACCACTGCCAATTACCATCACCAACCTATCTCTCATGTGGCCTCCCTCAGTATCAATGGTGATGGGATAGAATAATATTTGCCAGGGCGCCAAATTGCAACTTCAATGAAATATTTAGGCTAAACATTATTTCAATCATTTATTTAATAATCTCTAATAACAATGTCTAACAAAGGATTTAATAAATAATCAATAAATGAGGAAACACTGAGAGCGCAGTAAAAAAAATAATACTAATGCTCTTGGGAATTCGTATTTATTAAAGAGAAGAAACTTTAAGCTCCACTCCCCTTACAATTTATAATCTCAGCACACACCCCATCCATTACAATTAAAGTCACAATTAAAATTTGTTTCAGATTATAAATAATTCCATGCCCATCTCCACCTTCCTGATCCATCCCTCTATCATCCTCACATTCATAAGTCCTTTCTACTACTATCTCTTTTACTTTCAATTTTCATTGTACTAGCTCAATTATCTCCTACGATAATCTGTTTTCAAAGTTTTAGAACAATAAGATATGGACGTCGAACAAGCTGCTATGTATTATTGGTGATAAACACTTTTCCTCAAGATTACCTCCATAGCTTGACTTTGGCTTTTAAGTTACCTTATGAATCGATACTAAATAAAATAATTTTTTACTTATAATCTTTTATGATTAAATGTTTAATTTGTGTACTAAATAAAACTATGCAATCCATAAGAATATGACTTTAATTTAAACTTAGCATTGGATATAAAGCTTGTCTGATAAAATTTTCTTCATGAGATATATATATATAAGTCTAAAATCTAATGGAGTTTTGAGCAAACCCAAGAGTTACAATATATATATATTGATCTTATGTAGTATGTGTAAGACATTTGGTATTCTACAAACTTCAATGCAAATAAATTTTTTTAAAAACTTCTTTATTTTCCTGACAGTTGCGACTGTCCAGCAGTCTTCATCAGAGCTCTAATCTTCTTCTCTGCTTTAATTTACTAAGCAAATCAATTTGCAATTTATAATTGTAAGAGTAAAGTTTTATACATCATTTTATCCCTGCTTACAGAAATTATAATTTAGTCTTTAAAAAAATAACTCGATCTTGTACTTCAGTGTATTTGTTATATTTTAATGATATACAAAGTTTGACACTATTGTTGACACCAGGCTTTAAATGCATCATAGCTGGTTAACATCTTTGCAGCACAAAATGATACTGCAAAAAAAATCAACTAAATGCAAACTGATCTATCTATACATACCATTCTAATTAGTCACTCCTGTTTTTCAATAAGCACATTTTTTTTGTTTTAATTATTTTTTTACTCCTAACGCTATTTATTATTATCATCATTATTAGCAGATTTCATTTATTTACTCATGGGATATTATCTCCTTATTTATTGATATAACTACCTATAATACCATGGAAGTTTGACAGTACAAAAAATTTATTTTGCTTTACTATTAGTATGAATCACATAAGCAATAATCAACATCATCGTCAAGGTCACACTGAAAATTTTTATTGCAACTTGGCTGAAGAAAACACTCACAATGCCATAACTCGCTATTGATTTATTAACAAATAAAATTTAATGTTAATTTACTACAATATTTGCTATCTTAAATTTTTATACTATAAATTTAAAATTAAATATTAATGAAATTAAAATTCGTGGGCCATTCATTTTGGTGCCAATTGCCCTAATTGTAATCCAACATTTAGATTACAATCAGGTAGGAACAAAAGCCGATGATGGTTGAGACAAGTGCTTTTATGTGGAGTGCATTTAGGACTGGTTGTGCCCTTACAAAAAATAAATTAAAATGAATGCATGTTTATTCTCCGCATAAAATAAATAATAATAACTATTCTAGAATTTTATAATGCATTAAAATTTAAGAACAATAATTTTTTCAAGATAGTCATATAGATGTATAATAATAATCTTACTGTATTCTTAAAACATATATTATATTACCATATGTCTTGTATAAAGAACTGCTTTAATATAAATTAATAGGTACATTTAAATAAGGCTAGCTAATAAACTCTTCTTCTCATCCTTAAATTAAATATAATGTTCAATTAAGTATTTCTCTCGGGCTATTAGCTAAAGCAATCTCAATCATTCATTTAAAAGATGTATAGATTTAAAGTTTATTAAGTTATTCTAAGTATGTAAGTATGATGATGAATGTAAAAAGAACTTTTATTATACATGACGTTATCCTACTAATTTATATTTCAAGTAGCAATAGTAATTATAAATGATATATATAAATTTGATAAATAAATATGTAATTTAATAGTTTGGAAGTATGACCTTTTACTTTCATAATATGTAAAGTCGATGGTTCAATAATAACAAACAAATGTATTTAAATATAACAATTGCTTTATTATAAATAACAAGTTTATAAACAAATTAACAAAATTATAAGCGAATAATAAATTTATAAACGTAAATTAATAAAATATTATAACAATATTAATAAATATTTGTGTTAGTTCTTTATAAATAAGCTAATCTTGGGTTATGATTGTGTGTTTGATTCTAAAGTGTTGCAAAGACAAATCACTCTACTGGATATGATTGAACAATATTAAGTCAAAATTTAATCCTATATACTGGAGAATAATGGTGTTTTATAAATCATCCTCTATTCTCTTGGTAACAATAATTAATAGATTATCAACGTCATTCTATAAAAGCTAGTCAAAGTCTTTAGAAGTAAAGCAAAGTTATTTATTTAGTATTTCTAATGGTATACAAAATACATAGCTTTTATGACATGCTGTGCTTTTTATAGTGAAAGTTAAATCATTGGTTAGTAGTATACCTCAGCTAACATATAAGTTTTATTTTACTGATATTAGAAGACTGCTTTATTGCCTAGTTATTATTAACACCTTTCTTTATTACTTTTTATAATGCTTTAGTGTATTGTATAAGATTTTAAATTATACAATAATATAGATGCTGTACTGATAAATATGTTTTTGTGATTTAATGATCTCAGGATGTTTAGCAACTATTAATATGGACTAAATTTAAAGACTAATAAAACATAAAGTCAATTAAAAACATGAATGGAGGCTGAAGTTTATAAATTAGTTTAACTAAATGTAACCTGCTTCCAACCTTCATATCTCAGCATTATTTTGAAAATTTTACTATTTTCTTATTACTGCACTAATGATAACTATAAACTAAATAATTCAACAATAACAAACAAAGTTTATTTAAGTAATTCCTCAAATATATAATCCTACTTTCATGAACATTTGAGAATATCCTGTGGACATATTTATACTTTTGTGTAGTATTCCAATGTGTATAATTTACTGGAAATCATTTAATATAAGTACTAAACATTAAATTAGAAGCACAAAGTAATTTATTTTATAGGTTTAAATCTGTAGTAACACCATAAAATGATTTTAATAAAACACATTTAGTAATCCTACTCTGGATTGCATAGTTAGCATTTTAATCCATTTTAAAATGTTTGCTGACCAATTTATGATATTTATCATATTTTCATATAATCACAAATCCATTATTATAAGACTGACATTGAATTGTGGTTTATATAAAAACAGTGATTTAATCTTTTATAGAAATACTTGTATACTAATATCCTTATAATTAGCATTTATCACATATTTTAAAGCCAGTAGATTTAATCTTTTTTCAAAACACTTCTATACTAAAATCTCTATGGTTGGCATTTATTGCATATTTTAAAGCCAATAGGTTAGTAAGCCTTTGGTTTAGAAACAATGAATTTATTTTGGTATATAAGTCAGGCTATTTTAATAATTTATAATTCCTAGCAAATAAATAATAATCCGTGGACCAAACTAACTTCATTGATTTCGATTAAGAATTAAGCATTTTCTCCAAAGCTGTAAATTTATATGTGGATTTAAACTTATATTACACAAAGTTTTAACTTTCATCCATCCATGAGAAGATAACCAATATAGTTTCCCAACAAGTAATTTTTTAAAAATGGACAAATGATTTGAATGCTGTTACAACAAGTATTCTGTAAACAATTTTCCAAAATTACATTAATAATTAAAACCACTAAATTGATTTTTATTTAAATAATATTTGATGATAATATCTGTAGTTGTGTATCTACTTAGTTCAAGGAGAAGATACATTTTTGCCAGGTAAGCAAAATGCCCAGAGGACATTTTTCTATTCTGTCATTCTGGAAATGATAAAAAATGGCTAATTTAAAATTTAATGTGACAGGATCCTGGATGCAGTATAGGTTTGCAAAAAAATTGAATTTTGTCAAGGGATCATCATTAAAACCTCTGGTCAACTGGTATTTTAATTAGTCATCATTACCCACAACTCTTTTTTTTTAATTTTTATAAAAAATAAATTGTCCATTGCTATGGTAATACAGAATTTCATAAAATCCCACATTTATATAAAACAAGTGTTATTGCTCTAAAGCTTGCTTAAAATGACAAGAATCCTAGGGCTGCATTGTTAACAGCAGAAAATATAAATGTAAATGCTTATTTCAATTTAAATGATTTTACTGAAATAATTTATATATTCCTAAAATCCTATTCTATAATGAATTCTAGTTACAACACACATTCCCAATTCATAGAACAGATATCTGGAGAATTAAAGACAAACTATTATTTTTAACAATTATTTAATAAATGAAATAATAAATAAATAAAAGAAATTGACAAATAACATGTTAATATAATTCCAACTTTCATATATTTTATAAAAATATCTATATTTTTTTACTATTACTGATTCAATTAATTAACCTCATTTTAAATACATTTCCCCCCTTCAATGATTAAAATTGTAAAACATCCTTTCAATCATAAAAAAATTAAATTATCATAAACCCTCTTTCCCTTTTCTTATGAAAAAAATAAAAGTTGCTTGACAAATACATTTTAGAAGAAAAATAAGATAAAGGAAAAACATATTTTAATTAAAGAAAATACTAATAAAATTGTTCATTACCATAAATTATTTTTTTTAAAAAAATGTTGTCAGTAAATATGGATATAATGTGCACATTGCAATTTCTTAGATTACCATGGCATTGTTTTTCTTTTGAGTTCTTCTTGGGCAGTAGTAATTTTTAGAATTTTCCATGTTGGTTTTGTTTTTGTAAGATTCACCATTAAAGCATATTTCTATAACAATGCACACTGTTAATTTTTATCCATATATTTATACTTTACATAGGTTGAATTCCTTCATCTTTCCAATGAAATAACTTGCAGGCTAAGATAAATAATTTAATCATTTTTTTAATCCAGTATTTTTCCAGATCAAATGTATATCCAGAATAAGGCAGTGATGCTCTTAAATGGAGACAATGATCCTAAGGTTATTCTTCATCTAACTTTTTTTATTGAACAGGTTGCATAGTGAGGTTTAATGATGCTCAGCTTTTAGTTAGAACTAACCACATGAATTTTTCCAATCCATTTTGAAATATGTTTTTTTAATTGTAATGAGATTAGTCTTACTTTAGATTAATGAACTGTTTCTCACATTTCTCTTCACAGCTGAACATTTGTTTCTTTATTCATCAAGTATTGAAATAAGATTAGCTATTCTTCACAAGACACTAACATCTATTGCTTTATTCTACCCTTTATTGTATTTTAGGCCAATCCTGTATCCATTCAGTTACATTTTATCTCAGCCAAGACCACATTAAACATTGACCAAATAGCTCTATTTTTGCAATAGCTTACTTAGTTATTTCCTTCTCTTTGTTTTAATTGAAAAAAATCCAATGTTGAGAAAAAATTTCCTTTTTAGTTTCCAAAACAATATAATTTTTTAATTTCCCTTTAATTTAAATTATTTTGCCTTGGAGAGAATTAAAAAAGTAAAAGAAAAAACAACTTTTATTAATTAAGCAAATTTACTTAACAAAAAAGGTTAAAATCTTTTTTCTTTTAAAAAATTTACTTATTTACTTCTCTTGTTATTATCATTTTTAATCATTAAAAATAATCCATTTATTTATCTTATTACTTTTTTTAAAAAAAATTAAAATTAGTAGACCAAGTTAATAAAGAGGGTCTAAAAATTATTTATTTTATACTTTTTTTTCTTTACAACTATTTGTAACACATTACAAATCACATCATATTTTAAAAAAAAACTGATTGGAAATATCACATCATCATTTCAAAATGTAAAACTTTTAAATAAATCAATACTTATTATTAAAAAACATGAGTCAATTAAATCTTATCATTTTTTTCATTTTAACTTTACTAGTTTAATTTAAGCAGCTTAAAATATCTGGCATAAAATGGAAATAAACATTTCATATCTCATTGTTTTAAATTTATATTTTATTGCTGGAATTATGTCATCCAACTACATTCTTTTTTTATATATCACTAAAGACATTAGTATTTATCTTCATTTTTAACCAAATATTTTTTATTTAGTGGAAATAGATTGAGGATATATTAGCATATCTGACCCATCTGAAACTGCATTGAGGTTTTTTTCTCAACATACTACAATTCATTTAATTTGTGTAACTACCAACTGTTGACTGGTATCATTCTTTGGGCCATTGTAGTGTGTTTTAATTTATTGATCACCTATTAATCCTTAGTAACTCTTGCATGTTCTTAAAACAGACTGAAATTATTTTACCTATTTTGGGACACTAAATTGGTGATTAAGTTTATTTATTTATAATTTTTTACACATACATAATTTTGCATTTTACAAAACTATTTTATTTCAAAACCAATTAAGGGTCATTCATAAATAAGCCATCTATATTGCTATTTTACATATCACCTTTTATCTCAATTCTGAAAGTTTTAATGGAGATAGGGTTCTCATTCTTGCTGATTTAGTATACCCTAAAACATTTTCATACTCTCTGTTCAATTTCTCAGGATGAATTTAATTGTGATCCTTCTGTTTTTTGGAACAATTTTTTCTAATCTTACCTTGTACATGTATTTGGGTTGGATCTATCTGATGATCTGTCAGGAGTATTTGCATTTCTTGGGCCTAGATAATTTTGTGAATCCTTGCCTACATTTATTTTCCCCATACTACCTGCACTTTTGTCTTTTCTATTTTTCCAATATAAATAGTATTTATGTGATATCCACATCTATACACCCAATTGTTTCTTTATTTTTTCTATTATTTATAATTTTTTTCTGTTGATTATAACTTCCTATGTTGTAATAAAAATATTTTGTTGGTTAACTGCTTAGATCAATTGTATTGAATAGCTCAGCTACCTACTTAATGGATAGGCAATAAGTATCACCCAGCATCTTCTCAGTCTTCAGAAACAAGTTTATTTGGATGGTTTGAATAATCTGGTCTTCAATTAAATGATGGACAGTTAGCACTCTTAATCTAGCCAATTGCCTTTGGAGGTGGTATATGTCTTTCAAAGTTTATATTTTTCATGCAAGATTAATACATTGTACCCTCCTGATATTCTTCAGTCCAATAACTTGCCAGTAATGCCTTGTTATAACTTTCAAAATACAGAACTTGGTAAACAATGAATTTCATAGTACCTGAGAAGTTTCCTGAAAATTTCTACATGCTATCACCATCTTACTTTTCTGGCATCATGTTTAACCTAAACTAATTACCTAGGCAATTTAAATGTTTGGTGAGAGCTGCACTAGCCTGTCTTCTAAATGTTTGTATCTCCAGGAATTGGTTTACAGTATTATGTATCTCAGTATGAGATGTACGGTTTAGCCTGTTTTCTTTTTTAACAATGCTTTTGATTTGCCTTTCACCTCCTACAATAAAATCTGACATTATCTGAACTGCATTTACAAATTCAAATTCCTTTAAACTTGTATTTTTATTTTTAAACTCATCATGATCAATCTATTTTATTTCTAGATGAGCAATAATTCATTCATATGCTTTTTACCTGGAATCCCTTATTTTTTATTTCTTCATAAGTTTTATGCTGAATTTTTCTGATTATTTCTTTGTTCATTTTTCAATCTTCACTTTCGTTCTTGATCCTTGACATGCACATCTGAAACTTGTATTATTACTTCTTCCTTAAGTTGTGAATTCAATGTTCTACCTCTTCTACTAATTAATCTATATTTTTATGTTCTTGACTTATACCCTGCATTCAATCCATAAAATTGCTATTTTTGTACTGCTCATTTTTGTCTTTTTTCATTGTTCAGATAATATTGTGCATAATTTTTTGTGGCTCTTTCTTATCTTCTTTCATTGTTTGTGTAATATTTTGTATAGATTTGTGAATATTCTGTATTCCTTTTATATTGGAAATTTTGTTTTTAATACTTTTTTCTATTTTCTTCAGTAGCATTTTATTTCTTTGCTGCTTACTTTCTTCCACTTTATTTAGCAGTATTTCTTTTTGTGGATTACTTCATTTCATTAACAACATCTGACTTTGAAGACTGTTGCTTCTACTTTTTTCAAAGCATCTGAATTTCTTCTGCTCTTTTTTATTATTCACTTTTCTTGGTTTTTCTTTATTATTATTATTCGTTTTTTTTTGCTCTCTTTTTATTATCCTCACTTTGTTGCTGTTTCATTTGATTAAATATATCCTCTAATCTCTTTCTATTTTTTCTTCTCTTTGTCCATTATTTTCTTTCATTACCTTAAACATGTGTAATACCTGAGCAGACATGGATATCTCTTCTATTCTCTGGATTTCTTCAGTTCATGGTTGATCTTTTCCCTGATTAAGTTATTTTTGCATTTTTTAAATTTTGTATGTCAGCGTATATGTTTATATTAACTCACTTTAATCTTAAAGAAAAACTTTGTTAAATTACTTTAAAAAAAAAAACAAATATAAACTAAGATTTGATTATTTGTATTCTCAAAATAATGTAAATATTATTTAAAATATATCATAATGTAAGCTTTACAACACCTCTCTTTTCTGCTACTTTTCACCATTACCCAATAATATTACTATTATTATTATCCCTAATCTGCTTTCCTCTGAACCTGACTATCTCAATATTGTTTCTTTCTTATCTATTCTAATTTATTTCCCCTGCTTTATTCTTCAAATTCTAACCTGCTCATGAATGTGTGACTTATTTTCTTATTCATCATTATTTTCATTATTATGTATTATTGTTTTAAATACAAGTCCAGTTATAAAAACATAAAAACATGTTCATATAACAAACAATTTGTCAAAACTCTTTTCAAGAAATCTGATCAGCATCTGTCAACAAATAAATGAATAGTGATCTGTAATCCTGGGATTGTTACAGAATCCACTGGTTGTAAATGCACAATGCAGTATGAACACGAAGAGGTTTATCTCAATTTAGACACTATAAGATACCTACAACTTAAAATAAAAATAATAATGCAAAAATTTTTGTAATGCCTTGCTACTTTGAGTCTTAGAAACTGGTCAATAAAAAACTTCAAATCTACATAATGCTCATTTTTTAGATTTAGAACTCTAGAATTAATGGCATAGGACTACATTAATTATCTATGATGAACAACTGTAAATATCAAAACTCGAAATGATTGGTAAAATTTGAGATACAACACTTCATAAAGTTGCATGAAAACATTTCAAAAGCCAATAACAACATTTCCCATCCATTACTAATACTAAAATTGTAGCTAAACAAACTCCAACAGTCAACCCCAGAATCCAATCTCCAAAAATAATGCTTTCATTTTGTATTCTACTTTAAATATAAACTCATTTAAATATACTCTTCACTAATTTTATAAGTTATTAGTTATAATTTAATTAACAAATTACCATCTATTCTCTTGTCACATATTTTACACTAATATATTTTTAAAATTAATTATCCATCAAAATATCAAGTTTTTCTTTCATATTTATCCTTCAAGTTATGTGGCCGTTTTGTATAGTGACCAAACATTATCTGGCCAGTTGGAAGACTATTTGTAATGGTATAAAACATAGGTGTAATAATATGATAGAAAACATTATTCCCATTTATCTCAAATATAAAATGAATAATCAAAATAGAAATGACCAAGGAATATTAGATTAACTCCTGAGCAATAATATAGTAAATAAGAACAGAGAATCAATTCTGAATAAAATATAAGTAGCTTATAACAATAATTATAAGTTACAATACTTATAAGTTGAATCACCAGTATTAAACATGAATAATCAAAGGGCAACCATCTGAATTCAGGTACTAGTGTACTATAACTCATAATTAAAAATAATGCTAGGATAGTGATACATGCAAATCATCATCAATAGTCTAACCATATGTTTTCATTAATTCACAGGTAAATTGGGAACGATTTTTTTCTAACAAAAATAAAATGGAGTGAATAGACATTAAATATGTGATAATTTTGAACCATTCAAAAAACTATCTGGATGTGCAAACACAAACTTAAACTTTTAAATCTATATAAACTAAAAATTATTGGTCATGACAAGCTAAGAAAGCAAGGATCCTAATGACTATCACTGTGAACAAAAGACAAATTAAAATGCATATGTTTACTTTAATTTGAATAATTTTGTTGGGATAATTTACAAATCCCTAAAACTCTCTGCTATATAAAACAAATCACACACACTGCCAATTCATAGAACAAATAGCTGAAGGTATAAAGAAATTAAACTATATTTTTTAACAATTATTTTATAAATTAACACTTAAGTATTTTTAAAAAATTAACAAATGACATGATAATATATATTCCTAATTTCATATATTTTTTCAAAAAAATAGAATTTTATAAAGTAAATACTCTTAACTTATTGTTCATTCTTACTAATTCCATTAACTAATTTTAACTTTAAATAGAATTGGTTTATCCTTCAATGATTAAAATTGCAAAACAATGTTTCAAAAAAAATATGTTAAGCCTTTTTTTCCTTTCTAATGAAAATAACAAGATCCTATACAATTTCATTTTGAAGGGGAAATAAGATAAAGAAAAATATGTTTCAATTTAAAAAAATAAAATAAAATTAGTCATTACCATAAATTATTATTTCTTTCAAAAAAATTATCTATAAATGTGGATATAATATGCACATTAAATTGTTAGATTACCATAATTTTGGGGTATTTTTCCAGACCATTTTAAATAGTAGCTGTAATTTTTATGTTTTTTTAATGTTAGTTTTCTTCTTGCAAGTTTCTCCATCAAAATATATTTCCAGGATGATATATATAGGTAATTTTATTCATATTATCAGAATTCACATAGATTGAATATTTTTATTTATCCAATGTAATAAATAGCAGTTTGGGCTGTCACACATAATAAATTTAACCATTTTTTTAAACAAATAATTTTCCAAGTCAAGCAAACACAAAGAAAGGGAGAGTAATGCTTGTCAATGGGGACACGGCTTATTGCAGATTGCTTTAGTATTTTTCTTTTACATTTCCTTTAGTGATCAGGTTACATAGTCAACTTTAATGATACTCAAATTCTAGCTAAAACTTAGCATATGTTTTTCCTCAAAGGCATTTTAAAATTAATTTTTTAACTTATAGTAAAATTAGTCTTACTTCAGACTGACAAACTATTTCCCACTGTTTTGTTCACATCTGAACTTCTGTTTCTGTATTCTTCAATAGCTGAATCAAGAATAACTGTTCTTCACAAGACCATGACATATACTGTTTTACTTTACCCCTAAAGAAGGTTAGACCAATTCTGTATCTATTCCTTTAAATCTTGTCTCAAATAAGATTACATTATAACTTGACCAATTGACTATATTTTTATAAAAGGTTATTTGTTATTTCTCTTTTTTAATTAAAAATATACCTCTCATAAAAAAATGTCCTCTTTATTTATTTTTTCAAATAATGTCCTCTTTATTTATTTTTTCTCCTGAAAAAACAAGATGTTTTAATCATGCTTTGATTTGAACAACATTTTCTTTTGCTTTGGAGAGAGCTAAATAAAAAACAACTTTAAATAATTAAATAAAATTTCTTAGCAAAAATGTTAAAACTTTATTTCTTTGTTTCAAAACTTTATTGATTTACCTCTCTTATTATTATCCTTTTTAACAATTAAAATTAATGAATAAATTTCTGAAGAGCCAAAAAAATATTTATTTTATTATTCTTTTGATAATTTTCTCATCCCTGGTGTTCGCCATGGGATGGTGTTGATGCTAATCAAAAACATATACATATAAGGATTCCGGGGCTGGACCTGTTTGTTTGATTTGATATCCAAAGATCTGATTTATTAGATTTGTAATAAAATATTCTACTAACTAATACTATTATATGATGTTAGTCTTTCATTTTGTAAATGTTTATTAATCTTATATTTTTTTTTTTAGTTTGTGTGTGTTTCTTTAAATTTTCGGTGATTTTTTTTTAATTTTTTTTTTTACTTTATGTGTGTCTTTTTAAAGTTATGATTTTTTTTTCAAGTGTAAATCAATCATTTGATTAAAAAGCAATACGTAATAAGTAAATGTTGATTAATCTTATATTGTTTTTTGAGTTTGTGTGTGTGTCTTTAAAGTTACGGTGTTTTTCTAATTTTTTTTGACTTTAGGTGTGTCTTTTTAAAGTTATAGTATTTTTTGTCAAGAGTCAATCAATAATTATATTAAAAAGCAATACGCAATTCTAAATCTATAAAAAGGAATATAATTTAGACATTTCCTATTGTGATTTTGTGTGTGTTTTAATGATACACATAGATCACTCCAAATGGAAAAGAATTCACACCAACAACTCAAAAGGAAAATAAATCCTCCCAAATATTTAATTAAAGGATTCTATGTTAAGTTGGAAGAGTAAAAAATAAACTTCGAACTTGGGGGAAGTATTGTTATGTAGGTGTATAATTAAATTACACACAAAATAATAATAGTAAATGTTGTAAATGGGGGATTTAATAAAGAATCGTATGTATGTGTTTCAATTGTACATATACATACGCAACTTATATATATATATATATATATATATATATATATATATATATATATATATATATATACGTGAAGATAAAGAAAATACTTTGTTATTTTAAAATCATCTTAGACTTGAATAGCTGTGTTATTTTGTAAAACAGCCAAAAAAAAAACAAATCCTTTGAGATAGAAAGGTTAATTAACCAAAGAACTTTGCAGATCAACAAGATGAATAATTAATTAAAAAAGTAATCGGGCTGCAAAAGGGGTAATCAATCAAAGTAAAAGGTTAGTCTAAATCTGTTTTTGCAAGTAAACTGGGAGGGATTGATCCAACTAGGATGGATGGACAACATTTGACCAATCAAATCCAGAACTGGCGAAATGAGTGCAAGTGTAAAGCATCGGCAAACTGGGAGTTCTACCCTATGCAGATGAACTGTGAAAGGTGCTGAACATCACTTATTTAGCATGGTAGTGAACTGTTGGCCTCCCAACATCCAACAATCAGCATAATAGGGACTATAAAGTAGGTCGCATAGATCTTTATTCTTCTTATTTTGGTATACCTTTGAGGTTTTGTTGATCTAATTGTATAATGAAAGTTTTAATGTATTTGTGTAAATATGTAGATATTAGGGTATTGTAATTAAATCTTCTGCTTTTCTTATTCTACCGGTGTTAGTCTCAGGGATTATGATTCTTGTATGCATATATAGGCAGGGCAAAGTTGACTTACTGCATAGATTGTTCGCCAGTGAGTATTATATAGAACTGGTGGACAGAACAGAATTTTATTAGCACAAATTTGCATTTCCTCACCACAAAGACACTTTTTCTGTTTCAACAGGATATTTTTATTTTTGCAAATACACCACAGTGCTGGGCTTCTGTTGATGGCAATCGCCACAGCTTCAAATACTCCCAAGTTAAAGGCAGTGGCCATCTTACTTGTTCTGGAATGAATTCTCGTGAGAACATTATTTGTCATGTGATTGTCAAAGAAATTCTGGCATGTACCCTTTCAAATCACTTTTTGAGGGTTACCCATTCCTCATGGAAGCTTCAGGTCATTATTAATAAACTTACAACACTAAAGTAAGTTACAGCACATTAAAAAAAAATATGTCTAATCAAATTTTAAAAAACTCCACCAGGCTCAAATACACACACTCTCACACCAAACTACAGAGATAATAGATATTCGAAAATTATGAGAAAATGAATAACAAAATCAACTATGGCAGCCAATAAAGGCATTTCTCTTTGCTTTTAGCATAGAGAAAAAAAAAGCCATAACCGGCAGCCGTCATCGGGAACTCTTTCTGTGTTTTATCATAGAAAGAAGTCTCTTTGTGTTGGCTTCTGTCACTGCTGCCAACATAACATGAGGACTCTTTTTCTGCATTTATAGTGTAGAAAATGTCCTCTTTTGTTGGGTGAATGCCGGTGAAATGGTATATTTCTGGGAATTGACCTAGAAATAGTGCCATCTCAAGGTAAATACCAGGGATGAGAAACATTTTTTTTATTAACCTTAATGTTTGTATATCAAATTGGTGAAGAGAAACAATAAAAAAAATTTACTTTATTTTATACCTCAATTATTTACAATTATTTACAACATATTACAAATATTCATATTGTTTTATTATAAAAAACAGTTAGGAACTATCACATCATCATTTAAGAAATATAAAACTTTTAATAAAGCAATGCTTATATAAAAAAAGAAATGAAAAATGTAATCTTATCATTTTTCCATTCTAACATTATTAGTTTAATTCATGAAGCTTGTAATATCTGGCATAGCCAAAGTTGAACACTATCTACTATAATATAACTCCTTTCTTTTAACATAATGAGATAATGTGAATATATATATATATATATATATATATAATTAACATAATGAGATAATGTGAATATATATATATATATATATATATAATGTACCAGAAACACCACTTCCTTTTATCAACAAGGGTGCCACTGCCACTGTTACCTACAAAATTTGATTTATGTTGACCAAAAAGTTAATGATGATGAATATAAGTGGTCCCAGCTACACTCAGGGAGAGAAAAATATCTTAATCATTGTTTAGACAATTGGTCAGGACACAGAAACAAATGTTAGCCAAAAATGAATATAATTATTAATAATTTTTAAGTTTTATTAAATTCAAAAATATTACTCAAAAAAAAATATAAGTTTGACCTAAATTCACCAACCTTCTTTGTCTGAAAGTGCAAGTGAATATTGGGATATATCAAATGCTTTGGCAGATAATTGTGTCTTCTCACCTAAGAATTAAAGGGAATTACCATGATCTTTCTATCAGAAATCTATCTACTCAACTTCCACTTTCCTTTATTAGAGACTTTAATAAAGACAATCTTTATGAAAGTCAACAAACAGTATGGAGCAATCTCCTTAGCCTGGTACAAAAGAACATCAGAGAAACAAGGATGTCTTATGTTCCTTAAACACTCATATGGTTGCATTTATGATACACCTTAAGGTTACTTTCATGTGGTCAAAGGGAAAAAACTATGATTTTATGTAATCTAAAATATAAGAAATCAAAATCTCTATGGCTTAAAAAAACAGAACTATATAATTGATAAATCACTAGTCAAAAGATCCACAGTCCGCAGGAAATACAAACACACATTAAACTAAAGTAAATTCAAATAAAAAGAGATATGTCATCTAAAAATGAAAACTACTCTTATCTGCCAAAGCTTTTAACAAAATAATAATAATAATAATAATAATAATAATAATAATAATAATAATAATAATAATAATAATAATAATAATAATAATAATAATAATAATAAAAATACTAATTATCTGCCAAAGCTTTTAACAAAATAATAATAATAATAATAATAATAATAATAATAATAATAATAATAATAATAATAATAATAATAATAATAATAATAATAATAATCAATAAAACACTGATTATAAAATATTAACTCACAATATACTCTCTGACAAAGTGATAAAATTAAAATCTTAAGCTAATTCTCTGTATTTTATAGATTCCATAAAAAGTATATATAGTAAAATAAAGATTTATAAATTGTTTAAAATTCTAAACTTGAATGAATGAACTTATCATATGTCCTTTTTAATCTTTTAGTATCAAGTTTAGAGACTTAAGCCTGTTTAAAATATATAAATGTTCGGTTACTTTGGGGGCTTTAATGTTTTTGTCTGATTGATTTCATCAGTATTCATGAGGTTTTAGTCCCCTCAAGAATACACCACTGTGGTTTTTGATCTCCATTAATCTGGTCATGGAGTACAAAGGCAATTTTTAGTATCGTTTTCAAACTAGGCAATTAGCACATGTTCCTGATGACACAATTCCGAGTTCCAGGGTTCATCTTAGATGGCTTAATACTGCATACTTTTAATATGGTCTTTTATGGTGGATAGTTTCTGCATTCCTTTAGCAATCTTCAATTCACATTTAGCAAATCTTTATATATCAGCAATTTGCAATTAGCAAACTTTAG
Organism: Epiperipatus broadwayi; assembly: GCA_028023455.1. Taxonomy (NCBI): domain Eukaryota; kingdom Metazoa; phylum Onychophora; class Udeonychophora; order Euonychophora; family Peripatidae; genus Epiperipatus; species Epiperipatus broadwayi. The sequence goes on from JAQFVV010001192.1 coordinate 45,977, forward strand.
TATGCAATTTTCTAATATGCAAGAATCAAATCATAATTAGCAAATATAGAATTATATAAGACATCAAAACTTCTGCAATTGGAAAATATAAAATGTACATCATCAGCAGTCCACAATTAGCAAATATAAAATATATATAAATAAGATCTCAGCAGTTCACAGTTAGCAAATATAAAAAATATGTATGAGCAATTTGCAACTAGAAAGTATAAAATATATGTCTCAATTAACAACACAGAGCTTTTATATACCATTGTTATCTCCCACCAGATCTTAAAATCTAACTAGAGTTAGTCTTTATTTTCCATCAGATTTTAATTAAAAGTTTTAACCGGGGCTATTCTTTATCTCTTGTTAGATCTTAATTAAAATTTCAACCAGGGTTATCTTTTGTTTTTATTTATCCAATATCAATTTTAATAAATTATAAAATAAGTCTCAGCTTTTAAAATAGATTAAAACACAACAAAATTAAAAGAATTATCTCAATCAAAGTTCTTTTATATCAAAATATTTTTATGATTGGAAAATATAATTAAGTGTGTGTGTTATAGCACATATGCTTACAAACAATATATATATATATATATATATATATATATATATATATATATATATATATATATATATATATATATATATATATATATATATATATATATATATAATTTTAAATAAAATTTTCTCTTCCCTTTTAAAATCTTTATAGATATACATTATAGTTTTGATTTTAAAAGGGATGATTTTTGAAATTGAGAAGGTAGCTGGTTCACCTGCCCCATTATACCTCAAAAAAAATGTATTCATATATATATTTTTAAAATCCTTTTCTTTTTTTATATATATTGAACCCTCTCCCCCAGAAAGCTTGCTGAACATTTACTCTATCCTCTCGATAGCAAGATTGGGATTAGTGTGATTGAGATAAGTTTTTTTTTAATTTCCCCCTCTTACAAATACCAAACCTTCTCTTAACTCTTTTTTGAGCAGCTTTCCTCATATCTTCCCACCTGACAACCTTGGACTATTTGTTCTTTCTTTGTTCTCTTCTTCATTTTTTTCATCTTCTGAAGAAAGAGGAAGAACTCTTTTAAGCTTTCTAAATGAGCGATATTTCTTAAATGCACATGATTGCTAATTTCTCTTTTTAACTATGCTGCAAGTTCTTGTTGATGTTTCTTGCATTTTTCGTCCACAACCATTTCATGCCATAACTTATTCTCTAGTACAGTTTTTCATAATATTTGACTTAATAAATTATGATATCCATTTACTTCTTGATCACGAACTGTTTCTTTATCTTCATTCTTAAAAAAAACATTTGTCAGTGTGGTTGCAGGTGCACCTCCATTAATAAAACCAATATCATCAATAAATATTGCATATACTTTGCTAGCACCACCTTTTTCAAATAATTTTTTAAATGTGAAAATCCAACATTCACATTAAACACAATAGCTTTCTTTACAACAGCTGTCATTTTACTACTCAACACTAAGAGCTTTCTTGAAACACTATGCCCATTTCTATTTCCTTCTGGACCCACTTACCTCATTCATTAGTTCTTCTAACTGCTCTTGTGTTATTTTATTTATCTGTATACAATCCTGGCACATCTCTTTGTTAACTCTTTTCCAACTTCACTTACATCTACTTTCCAAATTTCCTTCATCAAATTTTTCTTTATGGCTTCCTGATTTTTCTCCACTCTTTCCATTGTTTCTTGCCTCATTTCTTTTATTTCAGCTTTCAAGTCTTCTCACATTTTCTGCTGACTTTGTCATGTTTCTCTATTTTTTCATCATCCCTCTCATCATCTTCATCATCATCTGGATATCTATCACTTCTTTTTCCCTTTCAAGTACTTGTGGATTTTTGAAAGAAATAGGACTTTCTTCCTCAAGTATTTGCCTATCATTTTCTTCACTGAATTCCATTTCCAAAAACAAGATCAAATCCAATATATTTTTCAACTTTTATTTTCAGTTTAATTTTTTTTTACTTTGAAAAAAATATATAACTACTTAATATTTATTTATTTATCACTCTTTCTTACATTCAAAGGTTTTTTAGAAATCAGCAAAAAACATTATTTGATGATTTACTTATTTATTCATATTAAAAAAACAAACCCTTACTCCAAATTGCTCCATCACACATACTCCTATTAGCATAACCTGATTTTAACACTAAATTTTGCCACCCTACCCCTGGAATATTCATCAACTATCTGAACAAAATTTCACATGGGTTTTAGAATTTGAAGCCACATGTTAGCAATGCTCAAATCTTTATATCCATTGTACCAGTCCCCCCACTTCGTTTTATTACTGAAAATCCTATTAGGCCACTGTTGACCTAAAAAATTTCATTTATGGTGACCAAAACGTTAATGATAATGAATATAAATGCTGCCAGCTAGACTCAGAAAAAGAGAGAGATCTTAACTATTGTTCAGACAGTTGAGGGACAGGAGACAGAAACAAACATTATCTAAAAATTAATTTAATTATTAATAATTTTTAAGTTTTATTAAATTCAAAAGTATTATCATATATATATATTGTAACTGGCATATACACCGTTACATTATTTTTTTTTTTAAATTAGACATTGAAAAGTTCGCAAATAAAAACTTTTGTAAGAAATAAAAATTGAAAATTAAAAATCATCTAAACTCTAATATATAAAATCGCACAGTTGAAAAATTATTAAAATAAAACTTTATTAAAAAGAGAAAAAGTATTTTAAAAGCAAAAACTTAAAAAGATTTAGAGATAAAAATATATCTTTAAGTTTGCAAAATAATTTAATTAATTCTATTGTATAAAATGGAAATGATTATTTTAATTAGTAAAAGTAAACTAGCTCTTGGGCATTTCAAAATGCATAAGCAAAGATCAGATAGGAGAAAAAACAATGGGAACAGAATGGCCAATAAAAGAAATCACTCAGAAATCGAACCTCAGCAAAAAGACCATCACCATCGTCATGACGTAATGTCCACTGGATCCGAAATTCTACCATAAAAAGTGAGTGAAAATTAATTTAGGGAGATGTGTCATAGCAGTGGTGATATGTGTTAGTGTGGAGTTGAAGGAGAAGGGATTGAAAAGACACACTCTTCAATCCCTTCAGTTCTGTTTAAAAAAAAGAAAGAGAAATGACCAATCATTTTCTACATTGAGGACCAGATAAAGTATAAGACCTCCAGATGAATCAATAAAATGGCCAACAGAATACCAATCTCTTTAGGATGGCATGGGAATTCATGTTTAAATGGCAAGCAACAGATAAAGTTGAACTTTTTAAAACCGTAAGAACTTTATGAACATTTTCAAAACAATAACTCTAAGTAATAATTGCAATAGAAATTCCAATCTGACCAAACGTAATCAGTATTAATTATTTGATTGAATATATTATTTGTTTGTTAAATCATTTCCATTTTTTTAATATTGCATTAATATTTATTGTATAAATTACCTAAATGCATTAAATTTAAGTTGGGTATAGACACTTGCATGGATTCTTTAATGTTTAATTATGTTTTTGTTTTCATATTTGATAAAAATATATAGACATTTGAAAAATAATGATACCTTACAGTGAGTATCTAAAATGTATTTATTTGGATGTTTTTTAAAGTTATTGGTGTCAATGTGGCATCTTATGATGAATGCCATTGAGTTTCTTGTAAATTTCCCTCTGCAATTCCATCAATGACTTTATATTTTGATCATTTATGTTTATTTTAAAATGTTTTTGACCATGTAATCTATGTGCCGATCTATACTCAACATTAAAAAAAAAAAAACTTTATAAAATTCACCTGTGCGAACTTAAATAAATGTTAAATTTAAGTCGGACATGAATGGCTATATAGATTTGTAAAGTTATATTAATTAATTAAGGGAGGGTTAATCTTAGGTTATTTGTTTCGTAGTTAGATTGGGTCAATGGATTGGATATATTGGTGTAATTAGTAAATGTAGTATGAGGTTTGCTATGTGCAGGATCTCCATTATATGCCGCACACCCCCTTTTTGCCTATGGAAGGGAATAGTAAGACGGAAAATGCAGTCCCTTCCTATGGATTTTTTTTATTGTTTTTCTTACCAGACAGATGTAGCATTCCTGTTTGGACAAGAGTCAATGTTTTTTTAACCATGCTGTTCAGATGTACATTCCTGACAATATGATATTTCTGTGCTGTCGTATTTCATGCTGCATTGAATACATCGATGTATCAAATGGATTGATGCCGGTGTAACTGCGAACCTTTGGCCTAGGGTTAAATAAGGGATAGAATATTTTCTTCTCAAATGCAGTCTATGTAGTCTATTCATACTTGACAATCTTAAAAAAAATATTAAATTCATTTGTATGAATGGTTTAAAATTTTAAAATAATAATTTAAATTAAAAGTTAATATTAAAATCTAAGATAATAAATGTTATTCCTCAAATTTTAAATGATTATATATGTGCACTAATAAATGTTTTGTGTGTTAATTACTGGTAGTAGCTTCTTTTATTTTTTTATAATATTAATATATTTTGATAATATATATCATTATCATAAATCTCTACTGCTCTACTGAGCTAGTGACTGGGGCTAACGGTCTAAATATATATAATAATTTTTTTTAACTTATGTATCTGCCTATTATATACATTTTCTAGGTTCTAAGTAGCCTAGTGGCTCTCTGTAGTGTAGATACAACGATTTTGGGTTTTCCACTGAGGTCTGTGTCTATATCTTTGGGTGGGAACTCTTATCTATTTCGTAAGCATCTTTTCAATGGTCATTTTGCCCTAAGGATCTGTTTGTAATTTTTATTTTTAAGATTAAAACTCTCTTCATTATTTTCAAAATTAAAAGGTTTTTTATTATATTTTATTTAAAGATTAGAATCTTTGCTTCGATTCTATCATTATTTTAAAGCTTATTTTATTTTAATATTTAAATCAAACATTAATAAATTAATAATTCATGATTTGTGCATTTTGAACGTTTATGCATTTAATTCAGTATTAGATATTTACAAAAACATTAAGTATTAGAATTTAAATGTAATGCATATATATATCCCATTACATATCACTGAACTTATTTTAAAAAATGACAAAAAAAGACTTTAGTTAGAGTTGATACTAATTGGCAATAATAATGCGTTAAAGTTCTTTTTTTTTATTTCGTGGGCATATCTTTAAATTACTAAATCATTCCATTTCTTTTTTAAATATTTGTTATTTGATGATCATATTTATACCTGACAGTCACATCTTATCCTAACTTATTCCTACTATACCTATTCTGATGCTCAGGTTGCTATTCACAATATTTCTTAAACTTTTATTTGTATCAGGGTATTCATGGTTAATGAATATTATGCCACACGCTGGGCAGCCATTTATAATGGTCGAGAAAGAGGTGCGACTTTTCAATCTCTTCTTCTTCAACTCCGCACTAACACATATCACCACTGCTATCACACATCTCCCCTAAATTAATTTTCGCTCACTTTTTATGGTAGACTTTCGGATCCAGTGGACATTATGTCATGATGATGGTGATGGTCTTTTCACTGAGGTCTGATTCCTGAGTGATTTCTTTTATTGGCCATTCTGTTCCCATTGTTTTTTTTCTTATATCTGACCTTTACTTATGCATTTTGTATGCCTAAGGGCTAGTTTACTTTTACTAATTAAAATAATCATTTCCATTTTATACAATAGAATTAATTAAAATATTTTGCAAACTTAAAGATATATTTTTATCTCTAAATCTTTTTAAGTTTTTGCTTTTAAAGTACTTTTTCTCTTTTTAATAAAGTTTTATTTTAATAATTTTTCATCTGTGCAATTTTATATATTAGAGTTTAGATGATTTTTAATTTTCAATTTTTATTTCTTACAAAAGTTTTTATTTGCGAACTTTTTAATGTCTAATTTTAAAAAACAAATAAAGTAACAGCGTATATGCCCATTACCATATATATGTTTGACCCAAATTTCCCAATTTTCATTGTCTGTGTGTGCAAGGAAATATTGGAATATACTCAAATGTTTTGGCAGATAATTTTGTTTTCTCATCTAAGAATTAAAGAAAAACATCATGATATTTCTGCCAGAAATCTATCTATTCAACTTTTACTTTCCTTTATTAGAAACTTTAAGAAAGACAATATTATACAGAATTCAACAAACAGCTTGATCAATCTTTTCTTACCCTGGTAAAAAAACATCAGGACAAAACAAAAATGTCTTATGCTCCTTAAAAACTCATAATGGTGCATTTATAATACATCTTAGAGTTCCATTCAGGGAAAGGGAAAAGATTATGATTTTACATAATTTAAAATATAAAAAAACGAAATCTCTATGGCTTAAAAAAGAGAACTATATAATCAATAAATCACTAGCCAAAATAGCTACAGTCTGCAGGAAATGCAAACACACACTAAACTAAAATAAATACAAATAAAAATGGTTAGGTCATCTAAAATGAAAAACTATTCATATCTGCCAAAGCTTTTAACAGCAATTAATAACAATAATAAAGAAAGACAATGATCATAAAATATTAACTCACAATATACTCTCCAACATAGTGATAAAATTAAAATCTTAAGCTAATTCTCTCTATTTTATAGATTCTATAAAAAATACATGTAGTAAAGTAAAGATTTATAAATTGATTAAAATTATAAATTTTGATGAATGAACCTATCATATTGAAGTAGTCAATCTGATGCTCCAATCCTGCTTCACAGCCCACTTACAATCTCCTACCACTAAGCCATGTTTAAACACCATCCTTACGCATGTATACATATATTTTTCCTTTGCCTAACCATGTAAACATAACTGATGTTAATATTTATATATCTTAACGTAAAATAATTTAATAAATAAATATTTAATACTATTTTAATGTGTATGCATGCATAGTGGGTAAATATTTTCAGTGTGGGGAGATTGATAATAAATCGTATATATAATTATATTATTCATGTATCTTAAAATGTCAGATATGAAATGTATTATTTTTTTTATATTTAATTTTAGCAGTCAGAAAATGATGCAATTCTTTTAAGAAGTTTCTCGAAAACAATTACCCAGAAAATCCCATTAGTTAAAATTAAAAGGTTACAATTTGTAATATTAAACTAAAATCCATTAGTGGAAATTTTATCCATGCCAACTTGTTTTAAAATCATAAAACTTATTTTAAAACAATCATTCGAGAAACTTGTAACAGGATTGCATTGTTTCAAAAGACTTACAAAACAAAAGATATCCGGTCAGCAGATTTTAGCTTGGCTAAAGTGCTCAAATTGCCTCAAGTCCAGCAGTTAAGTGATATACTATATCATCAAAGAAAAGAGTATAAATACTGCTGGATTTGAATCCAAAAGGGAAGGAGACAACCATAAATTAACGATGGTCATCATAATCCATGCTAGTTTAAATCTTCATCCAATGTACCATGAGTATGGGGAAACTTCACCTTTCCCTCTGTTCCAACATTCTCATTCACATAAGAAAAGCTCCGGATCCCATGCCTATAAACTTTTAAATGTCTACCAATCAAATAAGTAAATGCTACCTGTGATTCCTTATTCCAAACCTAGATCTAGTGTAATAATGCTGATGAACACTTCCAAACCTCAAGGACTGCTACTATTCATGAAAGGTAAAAGAAATTTAGCCACTCTCTGATTCTATTAAATTCAGCCTTCTATAACAACAATAATCCTGATGCTCTATTCTAATATCTTATGTTAATGTTTATATCTTATATATCATTACCTAGTACAACTCTATATAACTTAACCTATTCTATCATTGAGCTTTATTCAATATGTTTTATTTTTTTATTATTTCCATGCAGCAATCATATTTTATTATTATATTACATCTTTTTGTGTTTTAAAACACCAGTAATATTTCAAACTTCCTAGCATATAATTCCTTTCTAGTTTCCCTATCCATCACCTATGGGGTAATTAAGAACATATTTTAATTAAAACAAGTCCTATTTGACTTATGCAAGTGCTCGTAAGTTTGGAAAACAAAGTCATTATCTTATAAATTGTTGTAGGAAAACAGATCAATATCAGTTTTTCTAAAAATGTTTTTTTTTATCTTTTAAATGTGCTAATTCCAACCATAAATGTATTTTATATATGTAAAATCTAATTATTATCTCAGTTATTTCCACCACCCCATTTGTTTCTATATAAACATATTTATTTCTAATAATAGCATTTATTAACCAAAATCTGTATTTATTAAACGGTGTGGGAAGTTATAAATAATTTAAAGTAAAGGGAAAGGGGAATCTTTATATATTAAAACTTATATAATTTAATAAATTTAAATCATCCATGCCTGTTTAGTGATTAGATCATACCATTATGCAGGATATTCTATTATTTATGGGCATTAAATAATTAAAATAGTCTTTAAAGCTATATATTTTGTTATCCCAAGCATTGCATACATATAGGCACATTCGTTCCTATATTATATATATTTGTGCTTCTCTTATCCAGAGGTATCACAAAGTCGGATCCTGTGATCCTTCTCAAAGTCCAAGAACCAGGCTTTAATCCCCCCTGGAACTTATTTGGTTGTATGTGCATGCTTTATATGGGATTACTCTGGAAAAACCAGCCCAATAAATGCGTAGCCAACCGCTCTTTGTTTATAAACCGATCCTGCCAATGTTTGCCGAGTTACATCGGTATTTTTCTCTTCAAATGAATTCCATGAAGCACTCATTCGGATCTGTGACTGGATCACATCAAATATGCCACCATGCATGCACCACCTTTTGTTATATTTCTAATAAACCCATGAACATCCATAAGCCATAATGGCATGATTTTTGCTAAACAGATATCTATGTCCACTATTTAAAATGTGCGTCATTGCGATGACACTATAATTATTAATATAGCTATCCCACACATGTCTGTCACTTTATAAATTAAACAGTCATCACTATATATTTGTACAAATGTAATGCTTCGTAATAAAATAATAATTATCTTTCAAATTGGTTAAATGCTATTTTGTTCCTTCTGGTGGTGTAGTGGTAGTTCAATATTATATTTCTTAATAGCACTAAGTCTTATATTCACTATTATCTTATCTATTATTGGCATAGCTGCAACTATAAATAAAGTCATCTGTTAAATTCAATTATTAATTTATCAACCAAATGTAATATGCTTTCTCTATGACCAACTGGCATAGAATAATTACGAGGCCAATGATCAATCAATGATGATGTGTGTTTACCTATGTTTATTAAAATAATAAATCTTAAATATATATGTTATAACATTTCCGAATCATTGTGTTTTCTTTTATTTAAATTAGTATTTTAATTAATAAGTTATGACCATACTGACTAGATGATCTCCGCTAATATATAATTAATATGATAGGTTGTGATCTTTAATTGCTTCTAAATTGTGTTCATGCTAAATATCCCACCATTAAATGTAAATTAGAGTCTTTTTGTCTTTCTGATGTGCGATGCCGGTGGTAAGAGATAAAATTAGATCAATATCATTGGGATTGTTGCTCATAATTGAGTAGATCATGAAAATAGGCAAATAGGGCAGAATTCATGAGTGTTCCTGACTTATGTATCTTGTGCATGATTGGATTCGAGGTATTTTTGCCTAGATGCTAGATCTTGTTATGTAAACATACAAAACCCACTGGTATAATATATTCTTTTTTGTTCTTTTAGTATAAAACTTAGAGATTTAACTCCTGGTTAATATATAAAAATGTTTACTTACCTTTGGGTTTTTAGTTTTTTAGTCTGATTGATTTCAGTGGTGTACACAAGTTTCAGTCCCCTCAACAGTACATTACTGTGGTTTTTGATCCCCATTAATCTGGTCATGGAGTATGAAGGCAATCTTCAGGATTAGTTTTGAATTAGGTAATTAGGACATATTCCTGACACAATTTTGAGGTCTGGAGTTTATCTTAGATATCTCAGCACTACATACTTTTAATATGGTCTTTTACAGTCAGTAGTTTTTGCACTCCTTTAACAATCTTCAATTAGCATTTAGCAAATCTTTATATATTAGCAATTCACAATATGCAAGAATCAGAGTCTGTAATTAGCAAATATAAAATTATATAATACCTCAGCAGTCCACAATTTAGCAAGTACAAAATATATGTGTCTTAATCAAAAACATAGAGCTTTTAGATACCATTGTTATTTTCTACCAGATCTTAAAATTTAACCAGGTCTAGTCTTTATCTTCCACCAGTTCTTAATTAAAAGTTTTAACCAGGGCTATTCTTTATCTCTTGTTAGATCTTAATTACAATTTTAACCAGGGCTATCTTTTATTTTATATTTTTACTTTTCCAATACCAATTTTAATAAATTAGGAAATAAGTTTCAGCTTTTAAAATAGACTAAAATAAAATAAAATAAAAAGAATTATCTCAATCAAAGCTCTTTTAAATCAAAATATTTTTACAATTTCAAAATATAATCTAGTATGTGCAAACAAAAAAAAAATGAAATACAAAATTTTAAATAAAATGTTCTCTTACCTTTTAAAATCTTTATATATATACATTTTAGTTTTGATTTTAGAAAAGATGATTTTTGAAGCAGATAATATAGCAATGGCCAGTCTATGAAGTGATTGTTAGTCTTAGCAGATGGTGTTTTTCATATAAATCTTATACCCAAGTTGATCAAAACATGTAATATGCTCAGATCATTTACATATGCTATCTCTATTAAATATGAATTTTATCTTAAATATATCCTAATTCCAGTTCTCAATTATCACATTCCAATCACAATGACCATATATTCTTTAATACAGCTTTCATGTTAGGGAATAACAAACATTTTCTTTATACCTTACCACAATCCAAAGGTCAGCCTCCAAACATACCATCACAAATAGACAAATTCAAATTATATTAATAAACAAGTTTAGCATTTTTAACAAATATATCAATTAATATATATAACCACAAATGTTAAAGTGCAATTTGATTATCCTATATACCAAATAAACTAAGAAAAATGAAATTATTAATAATAATAAGTAATAGTGCCTAATAATATATTATGAGAAACTATAAAGCAGTTGATTATGTATTTCATTCTTGAATATTAAAAGAAATCATATTAAGTTGAATTAAGTTTTCCCTATATTATAATAATTTCATGATTAACATCTTTGTGTTTTTCAATTATGAAGGTGAATCTAATTTGTACAATATGAGAACATTTTTATTAGTTTCTTAATTCTCAATAATAATACCAGTTTTGAATACATCACTTAGATATGAAGGTATATAATATCATAAGATTATTAATCAGTTTATTTACTTTCAGATGAAAGCTAAAATTGTAGATAGATATTGAATTGTATGATCTAATATGCTCAGAATTGTGATCCATGTATGTAAGCATATTAGAGTAGTTTAGTGTTGTGCATAACAATATACTACAATTTGCCATTAACAGTGACAATATAACCACATCTCATAATAAATTAATCAGTTTCCATAAGAAAACAAAGATAGCATTTACATATTTTTTACAATAAAATAAACGAGGAAGTGGATGTCATTTGGATTCAGATCACTGCTACATAACAAAATTGGTATATATTTCCTAATAACTTAGTGACTATTCATGTGCATGAATAAATAATTAAGTTTGAAAATACTAATACCAGGACAGAGTATATAATGAATAAGTCATCAAATGCCAGACTTCTACCATAAAGAGAATATATTAATAAAAGAAATGCCTATTTACTTTAAACTTATGAACAGGAATATTACATCTGCATTTATATATATTGAGAAGAATTATTTTTTCCATGTGAATTTGGGGATAGCCTAGTTTTTAAATAGTAATTAACTAAGGTATAATTATTAAAGGACATATATACATGTGACAAATTCAAAACATTTAAATAATAAAATGAATGTTTACTTTTTATTAGATACAATTATGAAAACCAAATGGGGGCTGATATGTATGCGTATGTTTAAATGCACGTACATATATAGGTATAAACTTAATGAGAAAAAGTTATGTTTAAATTAATTTAAAAAATTTATAAGACTGATTCTTTTAAAATAGTAAGTAAAAGATTTATAACTTTAAGATTAGAAAAAGATTATTTTCTAAAATGAATACCAGTCTAATTAATGAGAGTATAATACATCATTAATGAAATAAAACAAATTAAAGGAATTCGAGTTAGATAGCCCTTATAACATGAATGATAAACAATAAAAGAACTCATTAATTAAAGTCAGAAAGATAATGATGTAAATTCTTATATAAAGATTAAAATGAAAAATCATCTGAGGAAATGGGCAGGAGTACAAACCAATCTACAGCAGGGATTAAAACAATGAATGCATCAGTACAAATTTGGTGAAGAAGAAGACACTTCATTCTTGGAGCTTCGCCTGAGCATGTGGGCATATATGTAGGACAGATCATCTCCCATGGCAGACTTTAAGTGTGAAGAGATGGCCTCCAAACATGGGAACAGCCAGCTAGGATTCTTATAGATCATACTGATCTAAATTATTATTTATGTATGTCTTTGGGTCTTATTATGTTAAATTATCATATGTATGTAAATAGTTAAAATGCTATTAATGTTCGTTCACTAAATTATCTAAATATTAACTGTTGGGTAATGATTTGTACTCATGGGGAGTGTATTAATTAGACCAGCTAGACATAGCAATTGTCATAGTCACAGTCTTGATTTGAACCATTAATTAAAATAATGGTTAAATTTAGGTAAAAGACTAGGCAATGCAAGTAGCAGTCTGTGAATTTGACAAGTGCGGCAAGTAGTTGGCCTTTGTATGTTTAACATGTAGAAAAATACTTATTCATTAATAAAGTTGAAGATGATAACTGTATGATTGCTTCATTATTATGCTTTGCTGAGAAAGGAGTTATTGAGATAGCCAACAGGCTCACTGAACCTCTAACTCCTGAAGATTGTACATTACATACATTCAGATTAAAGACCATTTGTCAAACCATTTAACCCCAAACTCTCTAGGCATGTCACTAGACTGCAATTTCAAGCCCAGAAACAAGTTTGGGATAAAAATGTAAAAGACAACAATAGGGCTCTTTATAATCTGCAAAGAATTGCATCTATGGATCTTTCCTAGATGAAACCCTGCTGGAACAATTTCTTATTTGTATGTTTAATGATAATTTACATCAACAATTATTGACCATTGGCAATTTAAATTATATAGAGACTATAAAACATGGGATAGCTTATGAACTCATGCTTGTTCAAACTCAAAATTTTCACCAAGTTCAAAAGTAATAGCAAATCACAAACAGATGTGTGTAAAACTGTAAAGAAAGAATTGTCTAAGAGTAATGAGAATAGTGCCAACAGTAAAAATCTGTTTATATGTTTTGCTGTGGGAAAAAGGGCCCCAAAGCTAGCAACTGTTTTCACAAAAGTGAACACTGTAATAATTGTAAAAAAGAGAGCACATAGAAAAAATATGTAAACAAAAATGTAACAATCCCAACAGGGATAATTATAAATGTTCCAATCAGTATCAGGGAAGTCAGCCTACCAATAATAAAAATTTGATGATGATAAAATTATGTAAGTTGTGTGATCAGTCCATATCTATGGAGGTAGCAGTAGTAATGTTGTATCATTAATATCAGTCTGTGACTGAGCTACTGTAACCTCTATAAGTAAAGAAATTCCTTAACTAAAAAAACTGACTTAAAGCATTAGACATAAGTGGCTATGTGATCAAAATTAAAGGTATTGTTTAGGCCCCCATAAGTAGAAAGAAGGGAAAAGTAATAGAGTTTCCTTTATATATATTGATTATGCCCCAATCAACCCCCTAATCCCACATCAATGGTTTACAAAAATTTGCTATTAAACTAACATTTATGAAAAATGTTGAAATTGAAATAAAAATGAGAGACAAATTTCCTAACTTACTTAATGGAGAACCAGGTATTATTAAAATGACCCCTGTATAATTAGAAATAAGTACTGATGTACTACCCATAATATAAAACCATGTAAAATTCCATTTGCGCAAAAAGAAAAAGTCAAAAAGGAAATTGATGATTTAGTTAAGAAAGGAGTGTTACAAGCCACTGAAAAAACTAATTGGACTACATCATTGGTAATTATAATTAAACCCACCAGGCAAATTTGATTGGGTGGAGCCTATAAAGTGTCAGTAAATAAGACAATCAGTAAAAATGTGTCTCCAATCCCTAATGTTAGGGAAATAATAGCATCACCCAGAGATCAATATTTTTGCTAAATTAGATCTTAATGCTGATTTTCATCAGACACTAGTAAATGAACAGATGCTAAAAGATTAACACTAACTACTCATGTAGGGTTATGTAAATGTAGGAGGCTCCCATTTGGAATAACATTGGCCCCAAGTATCTTTCAATCAAAACTTGAAACTCTTGTTAATGGATTAGATGGCATTATTCCATATTTTGACAACATTCTGATTACAGCTATGAATGAAAACGAACTTAAAATGCATCTACAGAAACTCTGCAAAAAACTGGATGAATTTGGGACTAAACTTAATACCCAAAAATGCATATGAAAAGTGAGCAAAATCAAGTTCTTAGGTCACATTATATCTAAAAATGGCACATCTCCTGCCCCCATAAAAGCTAATGTGGTTGCAGAAATGCAGAAACCTAACAATACAAAAACAACTTCAAGCCTTTCTGGGTCTGGTTAATTACTTTGAAAATTTTTATAAAAGAAAGCCCACATGGCCAGATCATTATATGCTCTTCTCAAAAAAAATCAGAAATAGAAGTGAGAAGAACAAAAAGTGTTTCTATGCACAAATCATTACTTTCTTCAAATAAACTACTTGTCCATTACAACAATGAATTGGAAGTAACTCTAATCATAGATGCATCAGAATTTGATATTGGAGCAGTATTGTGTCACTCTGCTTATGAAGGTGAATCAGCCATTGCTTATGCATCACATACGTTATTGAAAGCAGAGAAAAACTATAGTCAGTTGAACATTGAGGCTCTTACCATTTTATTAGGCATCAAAATATTCCATCAACACCTATATGGCTACAGATTTACTTTAATAACTGTTTATAAACTCCTTTTGGGGATATTATGAATTAAACAAATTCTTGAACTTCTGAGTCCTCTCATGTTGTGTTGACTAAACATTTTGGTGGGTTATGAATATACATTAGTATATAAAAAAGGAAAAAGTAGAGCACCCTAATCCTCTATCACATATGCCTTATCAGACTAAAATATATAAAGATATTAATTATGTTGGTGCCTTGAAGAGTCAAACATTCAACATCACAATAGTGACTGCATGGACATCCAAAAACAATGGCTACCAATAAATGGTAAAGCAGATCAGTAAAGGATGACCAAACCAATTGCATACTTTTCTTAATAAGGCATTATGGAAAGTCCATGAGCAGTTGTCTGTGTGCAAGGGATGTATTCTTATTAGTGATCGAGTGCCAATCCCACTAAAGGGCAGGATTCAAATTTTTAAATTGTTGCACAAGGGCCATTCAGGCATCATTAGGGCAAAAGAATTAGCTCATAGTTATGACAGGTGGCCCAGTATTAATAATTACATTGAAAAATATATTAAGAAATGTAAAACTGTCAAACATGCACTGAAGTGCTTCCAGCTAAGTTTGAACCATGGCCTAAAGCTGAAAGACCATAGCAATGCATACACATCGACCACTGTGGCCCATTCGTTTTTGGTAGAGGTCAACACATTTTCAGCATGGACTGAATATAAAATAGTCAAAAACACTAGTAAGCAAATTATATGAAATTATTGCTCATAATGACTTTCTGGGAAATGCTTGTTTCTGATAATGAAACTGGCTTTACTTCAGCAAAGTTTGAAGAAGTGATACTAGGAGGGATTAAACACACAATCACACTAGCTGAGAATTCTGTATAAACTTTAAAGTTTTCCATTAACAAATTGGGGGAAATTAAAATATATGAAGCAGTGCTCATTGCACTCCTTCAACATGAGATCCTAGTGTCAAGTCTGGGAAATCACCAGCTGAAATGTATTTAGGTAAATAGTTGTGCACAAAATTATCAAGCATTGTGCCAATTGTGGATAAAAATATACATAAAGCCAGTACCTATAAATTTAAACCATCGGAAAAAGTATGAGTAAAAAATAATACAAACAAGGTTTGGTCGCAGGTGGAAGTTATTCATCATTTATCAAAACAAGTAGTTATAAGTTCGAATGAAAAATGGGGAAATACTTTGCAAGTATATAAACAAGCTGTGTATTTTTATATATTTATTTGTCAATGTTGAAAAAAAAGAGAAAGGGATTCTTTAAAAGGGAGTTCTTTATCAATTAATTAAGATTTTTTTAAAAGTTGATTATAATTAATTTATTGACTGTCAATACACTCAGGCTATAAGATGGTCCAGATGATCACCATGATATCATGATGTCAGCATTTTTTACTGTATTATTGTTTTAGATATTTTAGCACTTAGATATATGTGTGAGTTGAAATATTAATGATTATGTTGATAATAGCTCTAAGATTGGCATTGTCTAGAAGATTATTAACCTGGATTTAACATAATGTATCTCTTTCAAATCACAAAGAATAATTGATGACTCTTTATGATTATTGCTTGTGATGTTATAATTATAACATATTTTTATTACTTATTTCTATTACTGATTTTTGCTTATTGTAATCGAATATAATGTTTGCGAGAGT
Source organism: Epiperipatus broadwayi (assembly GCA_028023455.1). NCBI lineage: Eukaryota > Metazoa > Onychophora > Udeonychophora > Euonychophora > Peripatidae > Epiperipatus > Epiperipatus broadwayi. The sequence continues at coordinate 62,830 of JAQFVV010001192.1, forward strand.
GATGATCACTGTCACTCTTATATATCCTATAGTTTTTCTGTTTATTTTATTAATATATATATATATATATATATATATATATATATATATATATATATATATATATATATATATATATATATATAATTGAAATAATATTTTTAACAGTTTACAAACAATTACAAACAATCCTTAAATCTGCAGAAGTACTTTTGGTTACTTTCTAACCTGCCTCAACTGCCATTAAATTCAAAAACCAAAAGCGGAAGCAAATGTCATCAATTCAAATTCCACGAATCTCGTATTTTAATGTTAGAAGCTTATCGATTTATTAAATGTATTTTATTCCTGTTTATAAAAATTGCCTCTTTAATTTTTCTTTTATTATGGTTTCTCTCTTCATGAAGAATTTTCACATTTTCAAAATTAAATTTAAATTTATATTTACATGTTTTTTCGTGATCAAAGAAAACTGAAGGAAATATTAAATCACCATTATTTTTATTTTTTACATGCTTTTGGTTTTTGAATTTAATGGCAGTTGAGGCGAGTTAGAAAGTAACCGAAAGTACTTCTGCAGATTTAAGGATTGTTTGTAATTGTTTGTAAACCGTTAAAAACAATATTTTAATTATAATTACAATATTGTTTTTAATTAACAGATATTTTATTTATTTTATATATATATATATTATAATGATCGGAAAGAAAGTGAAGATCGAATCTAACCTCAATCTGCACTACAGGGGCGCATCTAGGCATTTGAGCCTAGAAAAATTTATAAAGTAGGCAGATATGCGCTGTTAAGATTCCACTTTATTTAAATATTCAGATCATTAGCCCAAATCACTAGCTCAGTGGAACAGCAGAGATTATAAAATATAACTTTATATCTTAAATATAAAAAAATAAAAGCCACTTCCAGAAATTAACACATAAAAATATTTATTTATGCACATATAAAATCATTCTAATTTGAGGAATAAGTTTAACATTTTAGATTTTTATATTAATCTTTAAATTTACATTTAAATAGATTACAATAATGAGTTTAGTATTTATTTAGAGGATCGAGTATGAATAGACTATATAGATTGTATTTGAAAAGAAAAATGTTCTATCCCATATTTCACCTTAGGCCAAAAAGTTCGCAGTCAAACCGGCGCCAATCCATCTGATACATTTATGTATTCAATGTAGCATGAAAATACGACAACACAAAATACTATACTCTCAGGAATGTACATCTGAACAGTAAGTAGAGTTAGAGAAGACATTGTCTCTCCACCAACAGGAATGCTACATCTGTTGGCGAGTAGAACAATAAACAAAAAACTTCATAGGAATGAACTGCGGTCCTTTGATGACTTACAAACCCATCCATAGGCAAACAGAAGGTGTGTGGCATATATATGCAATCCTGCCCATAGCGGATCTCATACTACATATACTAATTACACAAATATATCCAATCCATTGAGCTAATTCAACTACGAAAGGAATAACCTAAGATTACCCTCCCAAAAACTATATATAACTTTATAAATCTATACAGCCATTCATGCCCAACTTAAATTTAACATTTATTATGTTCGCACAGATGAATTTTATAAAATTTGTTTTAAAATGTTGAGTATAGATCAGCTGCACAGATTCCACGGTTAAAAACATTCCAAAATAAACATAACCGATCAAAATACAAAGTCATCGATAATGTCAATTGCATAGGGAATACAAAAAAACCCAATAGCATTCATCATAAGATGCCACAGTGATATGATGACATATATTCCAAACAACTATGAAACAGCAACATAATTAACCGCTAACGAATCTATGCAACGTCTATACCCAACTTTAAATTTCATGCATTTAAATAATTTATAGGATAAGTATTAATACAAATAAAAAATAATAAAATGGAAATGATGTTTATCAACGCAAAACATATAAATTTAAACATTTTCAATTGATTTTAAACTTAAAAGTCAGATAGAAGTTCATAAGCTTGAACGAAAGTTCTTAATTATTTTTAAATTTTAGAGTTCATGTCAATAGCTTACAGTAGAAGAATCACTGCTCTTGATGTAAATTTTCACGGAGTCTTTATTTGAAAACCTGGTCAGATGTTCCGGAGGTAGCATTAGCTGGTTTATTTCAGTATCACAGTCAGTTAATTTTTAAAATAGAGAGAGTGTGATATGTGCATCCTATCACAACCCTCAAAAACAAGCCGAAAAACTGTATTTCTCCTTTTATAGTATCCACACAGATTCAACCAACAAAATGTCACTAATCCATCTTTTCATTTGGGTCCAGGCTGAGGCTTGGTGCTTCCATTGGTCAAGCTAATTTCTCTTTATTCTCTTATCTAACTTTTCATCTGACCTTTTAATTACACAGCTTTTGGATAATTAATAAACAATCATTTCCATTTACAGATTACAGATTACAGGAATTAATTAATACCTGTCTTTATTTTAACTTACGTTATTTCTTTATTAAAATATTTCTATATTTAAATCTTTTATTTTTTTATCAAAAAAGTACGTTCAAATACTTTTTTTATTTATAAAAAAAATTTTTTTAAAGTTTTGCATCTGTGCAAATATAATATATAAGTTATACATTTAACAAACATTTTAATTTTAGCATTTAGTTTTTTTTTTTAATACATTTATTTTTATTTGCGAACATAAAAGTTTTTATTTCAATTTAATGTAACGACATATTTATATATTGTTACAATATATATATATATAATTAAAATTAAAATTACCCCAAATCCAAAATTCAACCATACCAGCATAAAAATAATATTAAAACACTACCAAAGGTTTCACTGCTACAAGAAGACTTCTCAAGTGTAAAGAACTACAAAAACTACACAATATATATAATATTAAACATTACCCACAAATCCATTCACTTTCCATCCACCCTTAATATTAAAAGAATTATTAATATTATTTTTATGCTGGTCTGTTTGAAATTTGGATTTAGGGTAATTTTAATTATATATTGACTAGTTTAGCTTTATGCTTGTAATGTTTATATATATATATATATATGTTATACTTAATGTTTTCACGGTTATATGACGTAAATAAATTATAACTTTTTGGGCTATATCGTGTATTGTTTTCCATTGAACACCGATATTTCGACAGAATAGCAACCACCATTATCAAGGTTAACTTTTGAAAGAAAAACCGTTAGATCTTAACAAATAACGTGACTGTGTGCGAGATGAGAAACGAGATTCAAGTTCAGCATTCACAATATGAGGCTTATCAAAATGTTTATTTCCCTCAGTATTTTTACCTATTAATTTTAAGTCAATATTGGATAAAATGAGAGGTTTCCACATAGCTGGTCACAAACCTAATTTTGACAATACAAAAATACTTGCTAATTTGGAAAGATATGGTTTAAGAACCATGAGAGAGTCAATTGAAATATTAAAGAGACCTACTGGTTTAAATAGAACTGATGAAGCACAACGTATTCCAGCTATGTGGAAACCTCTCATTTTATCCAATATTGACTTAAAATTAATAGGTAAAAATACTGAGGGAAATAAACATTTTGATAAGCCTCATATTGTGAATGCTGAACTTGAATCTCATTTCTCATCTCGCACACAGTCATGTTATTTGTTAAGATCTAACGGTTTTTCTTTCAAAAGTTAACCTTGATAATGGCGGTTGCTATTCCGTCGAAATATCGGTGTTCAATGGAAAACAATACACGGTATAGTCCAAAAAGTTATAATTTATATATATAATAACAGTTCAGATTTTATTAAGAATAGTATAATGTAATCATGTATGTTTCCTCACCATCCTATAAAATATGTAAACTAAGAATGACAAGAAAGAGAGAATAGAAGAAATTGTCGAATTAATTTCATCCTTACAAAAGTTATGTTAGATCAACCCATTTAGGAATGGTTTTTCACATATTTTGTTGAAAGAGTTGTTTCCTTTGTAAACGAGTGCATAAGAGACTTAGTATAGATATAGAGAAGCAAGAAGCAATAACTCCAGAATGTTTTTTTTTCTTATGCAAATAAAAAGTGTTAAGAACAAAGTAAATGACTGAGATATATTTTTATTGATTTGGTCATGTCATTCAATTCCATTAATAAATAAGATTGTGAAACTTTTGAAGATTATTTGGTTGCTCACCAAAATATGAGAAGGTACTTATTTATTAGATATAAACTTTGAGGTATTTGAAATTAGAATTATCCCTTCAATTTGCTTTTTATTTTTATAACAATAATCTGGGGAACTATTTATAGCTACATTTATGAATTGATAAAATTATCAAGACTGTAATTTTTGATAGATAGTGAAATTTTTAATTTCAATCGATTAAAAACAGGCATAACACTTCATTTTTGGGCTTCTGCATTTAAATAGGTTGATGATTAGTCATTCTTATTTTAAATAATAATTTTATTTAGGTTAATCAAGGTTACATTGTCTCAAAGCATTGATAGATCACCATGCATTACAATTGCGTATTAGATAAATCTTGTTTTAGTTCATATGGCTTGAAGCTGATTAATGTAGAGATAGTCCTTGTTATATAATGTTCATAGGTGTATGGAATAGCTTCCATGTCTCCTCATAAATGAATTTTGATGATAGTAGTTTATCTATTTGTTTAATCTTTTGCATTGACTGTATAAAGCACAATCTTTCATCAGGGGAAGACTGTGAATACATTTTCTTGCACCTCGCATACCAGATTGAATATGTGATGAAAATTGGCATTCTAATGAGTGTGAAAATTGTTTTTTTAATGCAGTCTTGTAATGATATAATGAGGTAGTAGTCTAACAACCTACAAAATGTAATTAATGATTTGAAACATATAATGACTTTGTTTTATTAATTGATGTTCAAAAATCTTTGATTCAATATCAGCTAGTGATCGACTATTATTTCATCCAATTTATTATTTGGAAGTGAAATTTGATTCCTAATCAATATAACTTAAAACTTAAAAAAAAACAGTAAAATTCTTAAAACATTCAATAAGATCATGAAACCAATCTGAAATTTTTACGGCTTGCAGGAAGTGATATTATAAAATTATACTACTATTACATTTCAGCATTATTGGTTTGGATATGAAAGACGAATGAATTAATGACAGATAGAAATATTTTATGATAAACTTAAGAATGGAATTTGTGGGAGAATAAAATCTACTTAACGTCATAAAGATTAGCTTAAAGTGTTTTTTAAAGAAGTACAAGTGTATTTCTTTCATTAAAAGGATATAGCATAGAATATAATGGAGAATTGCAATTATATAAGGCATAGAAGTCTTTTAGAAGGATGATTGCTGAAGAAAAATTTTAAAACAAAACATCACAAAATATCAAATAAACGGACTAATAAATTAGTTTATTGGTTTGTCGTTTTCAAATTAGTTTGCACAGTCATTGCAAAACTCATCTCTGATTCAGGTGTCAGGTGACAATTTACATAGTATCGCAATTGCCCTAAAATAGATAATTTTCATTTATCATTAAACATCCATTATTGATTAAATAGTATTAGGAATTCATTAAATAATATTAATACCATAAATTTTTCTTTATAATTTAACAGTCTTTAAGGTTACAATTTAATCTAGTAAATTTGATTGAATGGTAACCATTTATTTAATAGTTATTTCTCAACTAACTATTAATTTATGATTCACATGTGCGGAAACAAATTCATCTATGAGCGAGTATGCTTGATGTTAAGTAAAATATCAGGCCCTTGATAAACCATGGATGCAATCCTACTTAAGGCCAACCAATGTAATACATTTATTTAGCTATCTTACCTTCATAGCTGAGTCAGACATATATCTCTAGTATGGGATTCTTATAACAAAAATGTCTTCATTATAATGATAATCCTTGGAGGTGGCTACTTTAGATGCAAATTCTTTTTTAATAACTCTAACTGCATTAACCGAGATGGTTATTTTGATACAACCTTGAATTTAAAAAAAAAAAACTACCATTCTATACATACTAACAATCTAAACAATTGCATTAATTTTATAAGTTGAAACATGCACAAAATATAATTTACAGTAATTAAAGTGAGAATTAATTCACAAACAAGAATGATTCTGAATTGAAATTAAAATAACCTTTACTTTCATTTAAAACTCCAATGATTATACTATCACACATTGTCTCTAATACTTCAACTCCCCACATTGAATATATTCATATGCATGTTCATTTATTGCATTTAAAATGACCATTACCACTTATATATTCTGACAATTTCAACGTGAAAAAAAAAAACATTATCTTCTTTTGCTTTTCATTACATTTTTTTAAAGAAGATAGTATTCTAATTAATCATATAAAAGAAAAGAACAAAATGAAAATTTTGTATTTTTGCTTCTTAAGCACAGCTGGAGTATATCTATATACCCTAAACAACAAATACTGACACTTAATTTTACAAATATTTGCTTCCTCTTTGAATAGATCAATTAAACAGTTTATTATATACATATAAGTAGTTTATATCTAATAAAATGTAGTTATCTAATTAATATATTTTTAATATGTCATCATAAAATAAAAATAAAAATGATAATACTTTAGAATATCAGTCTATACTATGAATAGTTTTTTGACTGATCTATAAACACCAAATGCTGGTATGAAATTTGTAGATAGGATTCTCTGTACACTCTACAGTTTCTTGTGAGGATTTTTATGTGGGTTAATATTTTTCTTTGATGGCATCGATTAATTGTTTTATTTTATCACATTTATTCATTTGGCAAGCCATTGTATGGTATTTTATCAGTTTTTTAGAAAGTGGAAATTTCTCTCCTCTATTATTCATTTTTCTCTAAAGCACTTCCTTGGAATTTGTTGATGTTTAGCCATTTTTAAGTAAATATAACTTTGGAATAGCTTAGTGGTGTTCATCAATGCCCATTCAGGTTATACTTCTTGCAGTCAATGGTTTTCTTTCCCTTAGCCAATTATAATTATGATGATACAATGTGAATAAAGCAAGAATTAAAAATAACAATTTCAAGAAAATGCTGACTATATATTCTTTTAACCTCTTGTTCATCAACACCTTGATGACTTTTTTATTTTACTTAATCTAAGTGACCTCAATGTATTTTAATTACATTTCATTTTATAAATACAATAATTAGTTAATTGATTGATGTTTTACTTTGTTTTTGAATCTCTTATCATCAAAATCAAAATGTAACTTTAAATTAAAATCTTTATTAATCTTTCTATTGCCTTTTTTAATTTATTTTCTTAGTGATTTTGTTTTTGTAGTCAACAACTCTTGAAAACATGAATTAAAACATGCAACTTTATTATTTATTTTTTAATCTTTAATAAGAAAAACTAGCTAGATTATTTTAACGTATTTTATTATTTAGTTTCATTTAAATTTAATTTTTTATAATAAAACTTATTACATTATTTATATATATTTTAAAATATTACTTTTAATAATTTTTTTGATGGTGATTTAGAGTACACTCACTGCTATTTTGAATTCTAGGGACAACCCAAAACCAACACTGACACATCTAATCAATAAATGACATTGAATAATCTAATACACACCAGGTCACTTAAATGTGTCAGCAGTGTTTTGGGGCAGTCCTTAGAATTTAAAATGACAGTGAGCTCCAGTCTAAATACTAAAAGCTTGTAACTTCTAAAATAGAAATTTTATTGTAATAATGAATAAATGACATTGAATAATCCAATACACACGAGGTCACTTAAATGTGTCAGCAGTGTTTTGGGGCAGTCCTTAGAATTTAAAATGACAGTGAGGTCCAGTCTAAATACTAAAAGCTTATAACTTCTAAAATAGAAATTTTATTGTAGTAATGAAAGTGTGACACTCCAAAATATGATCAGGAGAGGAATGTTTTTATGATATGAAGTATCATCCAAAAAATGCAGAAGTCTGATCAATCCAAACTTATAATTTTGAAATACTAAAATCTTATAACTTCTAGAATACGAATTTTATTACAAAATATGCCTATAACCACATGTTAAAATAATCTAAAATTGATCAAACCAAGCTTATAACTTCAAAATACTAAAAGCTTATAATTTCTAAAATATGAATTTTATTACAATGTATTTCTATAACCATATGTTGATATAATATAAAATTGATCAAACCAAACTTATAATTTTGAAATACTGAAAGCTTATAACTTCTAAAATACAAATTTTATAACTATATATGCCCATAATCTCATGTTGAAATAATGTGAAATTGATCAACTAAGCTTATAATTTCAAAAACCTAAAAGCTTATAACTTCTAAAATATGAATTTTATTACAATATATGCACATAACCATGTGAAATAAAGCATATTAATTTTACAATTAAATAGATTTTTTCTTATTAGAAAGAAACATTGATATTGCATGCTTCCTTTGTTTCATATAGTAAGAAAAAATGGAGATGAGAAAAATTAGTGTTCACATTTGATCTCCTGACATGGATATTGGATCTACTCTTGATCATAGGAAGTCCTTAATGGGCTCTTGAAATTGATACAAATCTGTATACCTATTTACATAATTTTCTATTTATTAACATTAAAATGTTTTTTACCATTAAACAAATAAACATGGAAACATGTTCAAAACATTTTACAGATTTTAATAAAAATTAGTTGATTATTTGAAATGTAAAAAAGTATTGGATTTTAGATAAGATAAACATTAACTATTACACCATTGGTAGGTAGCATTAAAATCTTTAAGAAATTTAATGAATAAATATTTCCCATTTAGATTCTTTTATCTATCCACCAGCAAATAACATGTGAGAAATGAAGCACAGAATATTACTCGCTTTCGTAAAAAAAAAATTTCATTTATTAAATTTTTTTTAATTATAAAATTAATATTCTTTACTTCAGACAATTATTCTTTCAACTAATGTTAAGATAAAATGTGATTTATTATTAATTGCAAATTTAATATGCTTTGGCTGGTGTTTCTACATTTATTCAACATGTATGTTATTTCAAAATGTTGTTATAGACCTATATTGTAATAAAATTCATATTTAAAAAGTTATAAGCTTGGTTTGATCAATTTTATATTTATTGAACATGTCGTTTTTTAATTAATATATTGTCCACTATTTTTTTTACCTTTTCTGCTTAAGAATTTTAAATTAGTATTTTAGAAAATATAAGCATTTAGTATTTCAAAATTTATTCACTGCTCCCATTTTTTATATTTTAGTCATGTAATTCGATCATTTTGTAACATGTGGCTCTATTGTGATCCCTTACAGATTATTCTATATCATTTATTGCTTGGATATGTCAGTGGTGGTTTTGGGCAGTCCTTAAAATTCAAAATGGCCATGAGCACACTCTAAATCAGAATCATCTTTTCTAAAAATTTAACATGATCTACATTATTAATAAATTATTCTAAAATTTTATTGCTATTACTATTATTATTGCTTTCAATAATTTATTCTAAGAAATTTCTATCATTTTATATAAAATACTTTATGAATTTTATGATGCTATTTTTATTAGCTATCCTCACAACTGATTCACTGTCTTGTGGAAGATAACATGGCTGATTTATTTCATATTTTTAAACTTAAAAACAAAGAAAAGCAATAAATAAATAAGTATACTTTTATTAAATTTTATTTGACCATCTGTCATTTTGTAAGTTTTTCATTCAGCTTATTAGTCATTCTTATAGTTTCTTTATTCTGATTCGAGGGTGATATTTATATGATATTTATATTTTTGAGGTAATTGTGAGAAAATATGTATTTATCATAAAATAGTTTTGTCTTTCTTTTATTCTGAGTGCCAAATAATATTGATAGCCAGAAGTATATTTCTCCTGATCAATTCCTTCTAAATCTTGCAGATCATTATGCATAGCAGATATATAAATAAATAAAAATTCGAGTTTTTGTATAAGTTTAATTCCAGCTGTTATATTTCTTTATCTAATGTATTGATCAGTTTTGACTGCAAGTCAAACTTATGAATTTCATTATATCAATGACTTTATTTGATTTTTGTCATACACTATCTATTGTTCTCTTTATTTTTGTCCTGTTACTATTTTCTCATCTTATTCCTTTTGATCCATTTGATTCTTGTTCTAAGTCATCAGACATTTCTTTCAATATTTGAAATTTTATTGTTACCTGTTATTGCTCATTTTTTTGTTCAATATTTCAGTTTATCTTCTTCCTCTTGTCAAAATGTATCAGGTGTGTCTACAACCATTTGTTTTTTTTTATCTTTTAATTTCTCAAACATCCTTTAATGAATTTAGTTCATGATCTTGTTTTCTTCAGATTTATTTTCTCAATTATTTTTATTTGTACTTGCTCAATTTCTAACCCTTGCTTCTATGGTTTTGGTTTTTCTTCTAAGATTAGTTCTAATTGAGCTTGTTCATCCTCAGTCACTTGTTCTATTGTTTTTACTTTAAGCTGTACTTGCTTATTTTCTATAGTTTCCTCTAATTACTTTGGATCATTTGTTTTCTGTACTAATTTATCTGGTTCATCTTTAATATTTTTGTCTGCTATTTCAATATGCCTTTTCTCATTTTTTATATTTTGCTCCTATTGCTTTGATCATCCATTATTTGGTCTAATCACTTGTATCTATGGTACATCTATTAACTTATTTGTTTATTTCCATTGTCTATTTTTTTAGTTACTTAAATTATGTACTAAACATATGCATCATGTCTAATTGTGATAATGTTGCTCATTCTTTTAAAACATTTTTAATTCTTAGAGCTCTATTATTTTATATAACATGAATATTTTTTTGAATAAATATTAAACTTCATCCTATCATTATATTTATAACTGAATTTACCATCACCTGCACTACATCGTTTTTTGGATATAAATTAAAATCTGCTATGTACTTCAATGCCAATTTCTGTAAACAACTTCTGTCTTTGGTTTTATTTTATTACAATATACAGAAAATAACTATTTTCTGATCATCTAGGCCATTTTTCCATGTCTTATAAATGGGTATCTATGATAGTTATTTCATCATGGCCCCATGATAGGTCTCTAAATTTCACAAATACCAGTGATTACTATGCAAAGGGTAGTGCAGCACTTGATAATACTTTCAGGAAATATACAGACACAATAGTTAATTATATGTTTTAAGAGAATTAGGAGATATTTACTGCATATGATGACCACTATATAACCAGAATTTGTAATATTTGGCCAAATCACATAATATTTAAGCTATTCTCAATGAAATGAACATGTAATTAATATGCAGACAATGTATATACAAAGAGTTGGAACACACTATTTAAATAAATAGAAAAACAATTTATTTCAAAGTATCATAATTTTCATAAAATATACAACTTTGGTTTACCAATTCCTTAAACACCATAAGTACCTGAAAATTTTCTTCATAATTTAACTAACTTTATGGTTACAATTTAATCTAAAAAACTTAATCGAATAGCAATGATTTATTTAATAGTCATTTCTCAGCTATTTCTTGACTTCAGTTATTCATATGCACATGCTGGTAAACAAATCCAAAACATTTGAATTTTTGTAAAATGTCCAAGGTTTATCTGGATTAATTTTAAACATTATTTTTTTAAATTTCATATTATAATATCAACATAATTACTTCATTGAATATACGTTTTACCAAGTAAAATTTCAGACCTTTTCTTAATTGAGTCTCACGCATATATCTAATATATATTTTTATAACAAATATGTTCATTATAATGATAATTCTATGGAGTAAACACTTGATGTCTAAAACTCTTTTAAATTATAACACTAACTTCATTAATTGGAGTAGACGTTTTGAATCAAGCCTCGAATTTAAGAAAAGAAATCGTGTATAAATTTATTCTGTACATACAGGACATTTAAACCATTTAAACTAGTGATTTCGACAGCTGCATTTATATTATAATACCTAATGCATATAAAATCTAATTTATGAAATTTAAGGTGAGTATTAATTCATATACAAAAATTAATATGATCAAAAAATAATCTTTAGTTTAATTTAAAACTCCAATGATTATACTAGCACTCATTATTTCTAATACTTGGACATTCTCCTTAAATAATTGCACACACGTGCACGTTATTTGTATTTAAAATGATTAATTTCTAAAGGTTATTTTTTTCTAGCATGTATAATTGCAGACAATTTTAATATAAAAACAAACCTTTGTTTTTGTTTTTTTCCCCTATATTTTTAAAAGAAAAAATTTTAATACATCATATAGGTAGATAGGTAGGTAGGTATATTATTAAGAGGTGGGTAGGTGGTTGAGTTTAGATATGTAGATAGGTGGGTGAATAGGTAGTTGGGTAAGTAGATAGTTTGGGTAGGTGGGTAGATAGATAGATAGTAAGGCAGACAGACAGACAATCTGGTAGGTAGGTAAATAAAAAAATTGATTGAATTTTATATTTTAGCTATATAAAACACAGCTTGAATATATCTATATTCCCTAAATGCCAAGCGCTTACACTTTTTATATAAAATGTTTGCTTTCTCTTTGAATCAATTAATTAAATAATGTATTATATACATATAAATAGTTTATATCTAATAAAATGTAGTGAGGTAATTAATATATTTTTAAGACATTATTATAAAATAAAACTTAAAATGAATAATACTTTAGAAAATTATTCTAATGGATGAACAGTTTTATTTTAGCATGATTAGCAAATCTTAGCATGTACATTATATCCAGGCTTCTCTTTACCGTTTGTTACGAAAATTTCTATATGTGTTCATATTTTACTCTCAATGGAAAACATTAATTGATTTATTTTATTATCATATTTCTTTTCCAGTCACTATATGGTCTTTTATCAATTTCTTAGAGAAATAGGAATTCCTCCCCAGTACTGTCTAAAGTGTGTTCTTTGAATTAATTATTTGTTTAGCCATTTTTTCATGAAGAGTACTTATCCCTTTTAAATAGCTTGTCATGTTTATCACTGTGGATCCAGGTTAGACTTTGTGCAGCCTGGGGGATTTCTTTTTTTGCTAATTATAATCATGGTGATACAATGTGGAGGATTAAAGCAAAAATGAAGCAGGAATCAAGAATAATAAATTTAATAAAACTTTGGCTATTTATACTAATAACCACTTATTTATAACACTTTTGATGGCCTCTTTATTTTTCTTATCATAGGTGACTTCAGTTTATTTTAATTACATTTAATTTTTAAAATAACATAATTATTTAATTGGTTGCATTTTACATTATTTTTGAATCTTTTATCTTCAAACCCACAATGTACCATTAAATTAAAACCATTCTTCACATTTTAATTCATTTTTTTATTCTATTTTTTTATGTAACATTTCTGTTTTTGTAATAAACTCATGCAAACATGAATTAAAACATACGTTTTTGTAATTCTAATTTTTAACCTTTGATAAATAATATGTAAGGGATTCGAACTCAGACTTTCACACGACCCTCAACTCTTCATGCCATCTCATATTGCTGGCCCACCTGATAATACACATATTGAAAAGATAAATAATCACCAATAAACGTATTTCATGATAAACCAGCAATCATCAGTTGGTCCAGATTACTATCTCCACACATATATACAATCAGTGCTCAGCTTTATATTAAGATAGCCAATCTTCATACTTTAATGGACAGGCTTCAAACTACTCCAATCCACAACTCTTCAGCCATCAATTTCATTGAAAATCTGATGGTGGAGCATTCAAAGCCCAACCTTTGATAAGAAAAATTAGCTAGACTGTTTTAACGTATTTTATTAATTGGTTTCTGTAAATTTAATTATTTTATAATAAAACCTATTACATTATGTACAATTATTTCAAAATATTAATTTAATAACCTGTTCTAAATTTTCAATATTCCCTGTTATTATTAATCATTATATTAAAATTTTCCTGGCCCTATTATTATTATTATTACTTTAAATAATTTATACTAAGATATTTTTATTATTTTATATAACTTTCTTTAAGATTTTTGTAATTCCATTTTACTTAGCTATCCTCATAATAACTGCAAACTATCTTACTCAATGTGGATATCACATGGCTAAACATAAAATGAATATGACATTTTTCATTTCAGTTGTTTTTAAATCATTCTTAGAGTTGCATTCATAATACTTGAGAATGTGTGTTATAGGTGATGATGACCTATTAATGTTTCCTTATGACACTAATCAGTATTGTGCTGAAGTGTACAAAATAGAAGTATATTGTATATACAAAATAAAATAAAAGCTGGTAATAATATTTACATTCACTACCTACTTAGAAGATTCAAATAAATTATACATTAAATTACAACACACACACATATATATATATATTGTATATATATATATATATATATATATATATATATTGTAACCCGTGGTTTATTCATATATAAACAAATTGTAAGAAAATGAACTATTTATAGGCAAAAAAAAATTTTTTTTTTAATGTAAGAAAAGTTGAAAGTTTTATTTGGAAAAATCAATAACTGTATAACTTAAATCTAACATTTATAGAGATACAATTTGTATTTGTATAAAATATAGCTAGCATTATTTAGTGAAAGGGGAATTGATTTTTTTTGTATGCGCTATAATAATTGAAAAATAAATATTTATATGTCTTAGATAAAGAGTCTTCATGAATTTTCATGTTTGTCAATAAAAAGTTAGTGAAAATTGAAATTGAATTAGTTATAAGTAGCTTTAGTTTGACAGTTCTTTTCAAGAGAATAGGAGTAAAATTATAAGAAATTATAATGGATATTTATGTTTGTGATTATAAGAAATTATAATGGATATATAAAGTTTGTGATTATAAGAAATTATAGTGGATATTTTATGCTCATGTGATCTGAATAAGCAGTTTTCTATTTAATCTTTTGCATATGTATGTATGTGTGTATGATACAGATATATGGACTTGTTTGTTTTTTTATAGAAATTCATATACTGTGTTACATAGTATTTCATAATATAACGTAAAAATGAATCTGTTTGATATGTTATTTGCAGATCTAAAATGTAAGTTTAAATAAAGGTTATTTAGGTAACATTTATTTTGCAAAAATTCTCAAGCAATCTTAGATAGTATTTTAATTGGGTTTATCATAACTCACGTAGCCATGTGTTTAATTAGAACTGCAAGTAAGAAGTTAAAGTGACAGTTAACAAATGGTTTTTAAATGGTTGGTCTCTGAGAGGTTAATTAAAGGTCATAGAAAAGATTTTTGCCCCTTTTTTATAAAAGGAGTCAAGTAGACTGGAGGGGGGCTAATTCAGAACTAACTTGCTAATTCAAAACTAGTTTGCCAATTTTTATCTCTGAACATTTTCTCTGGCTTTTCAATTTTTTTTCTCAGAGTTAACATGTTAAGAAGTGTAAAAATTATAACTTAAATATGAATTTCTAATTCAATCATAATAGGTGTATGTTTTCTTTCTCCAAAGTCAATTAATTATGAACAAATCAACTTTTAATAAGAGACTCTGTGTCCAAGGCCACAATGTGTATATTTGGCTTATTAAAAATTTGTTTAAAGAGAGAATGATCAAACTGTTATATAATGTTAAAGGGCCAATTCATGTTTTAATAATTATTTGGCTTATTAAAATTCATTTAAAAAGAGAGCTTTGAACTTTTGTACAATGTTAAGAAGCCAATTCATGTTTAATAATTAAAATCCACTTGTTTTGACTGTGTTTTAAATCTGAAATGGAAAAAAAGAAGGAAAAATCAACTAAATTCAACCCCAGGAAAGAAACTCAACAAAATGGAAAGATAATTGGCAGATCTCTTTTAACTATTCTAATTATCAGTGTAGCTACATTTTGATAAAATCCAGTATGTGCGTATCAGTATGTGCATCTATATAGCTATCTCCAAAACAAAATGAACTAAATTATTAACTGGTGGACAATAACATCAAGTCATCAAACTTGGCCTCGAAGAAAAAAGACAATGGAAAGAGACAATCATAATGTTTAATAGTTATTCTTTATTTTGCTTTATTTATTTAATATGTAGCATGTTTTATAGAAACTTTAATGATTATATTAATTTAATTTTTTTTATGTTTTGAAAATTGTTCAAAGGAAAGAAAAATGATTTTGATCCCAGTGAAGTAAAAAAAAAAAAGATTTAAAAATTATTGACATATAATAATGATGAAGTAGAAATGCTTATGTACATTTTTTTTAGAAAAAAAAAATTACAAAATATTTTTATGACAAAGTTTTATGCTTGGTATTAGATATATGAGGAGTGATTGGATGGTCATGTGAAAAATCATTGTTGTGCGATAATGTGTTAATGATCTGTTATTAATATAGATATTGGGTGGATGTTGTTGTGGGATTGACTGCTTAAAATTGAGATAATTCATAGTTTTGATTCATGATCTGGTCAGACTTTTTGTCATTTATATCTGGACTGTAATTGATGTATGTGTGTGCATATGTGAAACTATAAATGCTTGTTATTATTGAGGTAGAGTTATCTTACCACCTCACAGATAGGAAATAACTATCTCATAATTTATTTACTATGGCAGTAGGAGATGAGGAACAGTTCCCACTCCATTTATTTTTATTAAGGTAGGGAATTATTAATAGAGTTATTGTTTGAGTTGTATAAAATGTCGTGCACGCCTATATAGAGTAAGTGTATGGACAAGAGTTGTTCACACAATTCTAGGTCTCAGGGAAGACCTCTCTCTGGCTAATGCAGACATTCGAAGATGGGAATCGTTTGTTGTTGTTTTTATTTAATTTCCGTTATTAAGACTGATGTGTGCGCATTATAAAATACTGCATAGTGTTGTAAAATATGTAGAATATTTTTCTTGTGTAGGGTAGGATAAAAGTTGCTTTGACCAGATGGGATTTCAGTCAGATGTATGTAGGTTGATGAAGGGGATGGCAAAGATTTTAATTCAGAAGCTGATTGGTCTATAGTCGATTTTTGTGAAGGATGGTAAATTGAATGTCGTCAAGCTGGGGCAACATGCTGACCTATCAAAATATAAACGATCAAAAGCGTGAATATTTGGCATGCATGAACATAAAATTATGATTTTGATATTTAAACCCATTCGCAGGACCAATGAGAGATTTTTCATGTCACATCATCCTTTTCATAGGTAATCTAAAAGATTATTGCTTGTTGAAATAATTAAAATTGATGGTTATTTATTATTGCTTGTTAGAATAATTAAAATTGATAATTATTTTGGAATAGTCCAATTGATAATGATTGCTATAAAAGGGAGAGCAGGAATTTATAGATTTTTCTCAAAGTTAGAAATATGTAAATACGGAATTCTGATTCCTTGCATAAGCATTTTTAATATTTAATTAATAGATGGGTCAAAACAATGAATAAGTTATTTAGAAATTTAGTTAATTTAAATATGTATTTATGTCATCAGTATTATT
The DNA here is from genome assembly GCA_028023455.1 of Epiperipatus broadwayi. Classification (NCBI taxonomy): domain Eukaryota; kingdom Metazoa; phylum Onychophora; class Udeonychophora; order Euonychophora; family Peripatidae; genus Epiperipatus; species Epiperipatus broadwayi. The sequence continues at coordinate 80,362 of JAQFVV010001192.1, forward strand.
CTTTAGTAAATCTCATATTATGTAATATTTGAGCGTGATATTATATATAAGTATGTATTTTATTATTATTATTATTATTATTATTATTATTATTATTATTATTATTATTATTATTATTATTATTATTATTATTATTATTACGTTTCAATAAAGGCTTTATTGATCTCAATCGTTTACATTAGTTTACATCTAGAAAATTTTGAAATTTAACATACAATGAATAATATTAGGGTAAACACATATAAATGAATTTAGTGGTTACACTTTGTGGTTAATGGATATTATTATTATTATTATTATTATTATTATTATTATTATTATTATTATTATTATTATTATTATTATTATTATTATTATTATTATTATTATTATTATTATTATCAGGATTATTGTTATGAAATTACATTGTGTCGTGTTTTAGTGTTTCAAACATCTCCAGAATCTACATCCAGCACCTATATTTAAAACTAATATTAGATCATATTTAAATTTAAATTATTCATTTTTAATATTGATTGATTCCGTGATTGATTTACAGTATTCATTTTTATATTGATTATTTTCATGGTTGATTCACATAATTCATTTTTGGTGTTAAATAATTCATTTTTACATAATTTATTTTCATAGTTAATTTGCATAATCTATTTTTATGATTTATTTCCATATTTTACCTACGTGATTGATTTTCTTGATCGATTTCTATGATTAATGTCCATAGTTTATTTTGGAAAAATATAATAGATTTAAAATTATTAATTAAATTTGGGCAAACAGATTATATAAATTAGAATAAGATGAGAGAAAATAGTTAATTTAAGTTTATTAAATTTAATCATTTGGTTCATTGCAATGTTATGAATATTGAGAGCAGACATAAAATCCCTTTCCTGCTTTCAGTATTTAATGCGATTCCCATTGGTAAATTCACTTTAAAAATTTAATTTAGCAAAAGTTTTGGGATCATATTCATTGCAATGTAATCGTTCATAATTGCACCTCGTTGGCAGATCTAGACCTTGAGAAAGAGTAGGTCGATTGTTAATCTAAGAGCTAGTTTGGAAGTCAAGTAGCATAAATAATAAAATTGGTTATACTGTTATTATAATAATGATGATGAATTGATAGTTGATGGAAAGATTAATATGCGTGTTTAAAGAAATAGGATTAAGGGTTATCAGATTAGAGAACATAACACAGATATGCCGTGTTATATAATTGTAGCTATTGAGAGTGATAGATGCTGAGAACGAAAAATAAAGTAATGGAATTAAAATGGGAATGATTTATTTAGAATATTTTTATCCTATATTAAATTAAATAATAATTTTACATTATAAGCATAAATTATGAGTTCTTTGCATCGATTGCTAATTTATTTGCAGTCATGTATAAATTAGAAATGTATATAACATTTTCCATAGTTACCACTCGAGATCAGATATTTATATTAAAGTTGTGGAAGAAAGTTGTCTCATTATTATAGATTTAGTAATAAATTTATTATGAAACATTTGCATAATTGATGCTAGATTTGAAACCAAGACCACAATAAATTGAATGGTTTTATCAACATTATTTTTTTTGAGAGACAATTTAATTACTTTCTCCATTATCTTTTACAGTCATAAGCATAGATGATAATGATGATCTCTAGTGGGAATTACAATTTATAGTTGCAGTTTGGTGCCCGGGTATATTTAATCTTATTATTAATATCAGTAGATAAACACACTAGCCATTCTTGTTTGATCCTAAGGTTAATATTAGATTCAATTGACTAGCTACTTGAAATAAATGAAATAAAATAAAATTAAGGTTAAACACATAGAAAGTGAAGTTTGGTGCACGTAAAGTGAAGTTAATAAATAAATGAGAGTTTGTTGAAGTTACATAAGTTAAAAAATTGTGCTGAGATAAAGTTGGTTACTATATATATATATATATATATATATATATATATATTGTGATGATAGCTCACTATATGTGCATAATAATGGAAGATATCAACCAGTGAAAAAAATTGTTTATACCCTTCATTGAGATGCATGGGAATTTTACTGCCTATCAGCCGTTAATCTCTTTATATGTAAACTATTTACATTAGTACTAAGTTTGGTTCACATAGTCATAGAATAAAATTTTGAAAATAATAAAAATAAACTATAAAATATTTAAAATAACTATTGAATAATAAAAAATCTTTCATAGTGTCTAACAGCAAATTATGTAAATTTCAATATACCATTAATCTAACAATTTAATTCATACTAGCCAATTGATAATAAAGTGCAGTTCTGATACCATTCATCACAACATTAGACTAAGAAGAATCCAGAAGGAAGTTTGAACATTATGCAATAATTATGCAAAAATTAAAAGTATTTTAATACAATATTACAATATAATGTAATGGTCAAATATGTATAGCCAGAAAAAATAATCTCAAAAATCAAGCAATGACCACTAATTCGTTTGTGTGTGTAACATCAATAAAAACATTATGACAAACAATACAAAGGAAACCTCACTACTTGGGCCTCTAGGATAAATTTCACATGAATACCAGATCTGATGTTGATTTATATGCCTTTTTCTTATATCCTATAGTTGTCAGAGAGATACAAGAGACTGTTAAAATTGACAAATGCTAATTGTGATAAACAATACACAAATTCGAGAGGTAATGTGTATACATATTTATTAGTAACAATAAAAATAGAATAAGGTCAATTAAAAGTTCATATGTCTAGATTTACACCTAAGATTCTATTGCATTTCTTACAAGTTAAAACAGTGAATTAGTTACTGAACAGTTTAAATAGGGGACTATAGATTGTCCAGGTTTTAATAACCTCCAGAGTGGACATTCTACAATATGACTTTTAATTACTTCTTAATTAAGCAGGATATAACTGCAACTATTTAAATAACTATATTAAAATCATGATTACCAATATATGGCTGCCATTGACTTACAATTGTGACTCAGTACACAATTGCAATATCAGTATTTTAAAAATATATAAAAAAAATACTGAACATTGTGCTAGATTCTGCATAAATGAAATTATATCTAATGATGAAACAGAGATGGGGTATATATATATATATATATTATAATAGTCAGGGTATTGGTGGAATCCTTTCGTATCTTCCATACAGGGTGCGACCAGGCCATTCGAACCTGTAAAATTTATATAGTAGGCAGATACATAGTGTTAAGATCTAATTTTATATTATTTTATTTTATTACAACCATTAGCCCATGTCACTAGCTCATGGAGACAGAGAGATATATTTTTAATACAAAAAAAAATCTTTTTTTTAAATAAATAAAATAAGCCACTGCCAGTAATAACACACAAAAAACGTTTATTAACACACGTATATAAATATTTAAAATTGAGTAATAAAATTTATCTTATTTAGATTTTAATATTAATTTTAAGATGGTTATTATTTTTTAAATTTAAATTATTAAGAAAGTCCGAACAGATGGACAGTTTAATAATATTTTTACATTAGAATGTTCAAAACAATCATTCAATCTTAGACTAAAAGTTTGTAGCCAAACCAATGCCTGCTTCCAGATACATAGACACAACCAATGCAATATGAAGATGCTAGCATAAAACCATGCTGACAGAGACGTGCATCTGACAGCGTGATATTATTTGAAGGATATGATCCTCATTCAGTAGAGGAATGTGCATCTGTCTGGTGAAGGAATCATGTATATAAAATAATTAAAGAGAAATGCTATGTATGGGGGAGAGCAGTCTATCTGCTGACTTATAGTCCCTATCCATCAAGCTAAAAATGGTCAATGGCACAGGAAGTACATCTGCATCAATTGCAATGCAATGACTACATCTTTGGGTCATGCATTCAATTGGGATTTGCCCTGTATGCTAAACACCTTTTACACTACATTGATATAAACAACCATATATCCCTCCACCGCATTGACCAAACAACAAGACAAGAAGCCTGAAATTAAACCCCTTCAAAATAAACATAAATGATTAAAATATAAAGTTATTGATGGAATTGCAGAGGGAAATTTACAATAAACACAATGGCACTCATAAGGTGCTGCATTGACCCCAATAATTTAAAAAATATATGAATAAATACATTTGGACACTCAGCATGAGGTGTCATATTTACCGATATCTATATATTTTAATCATATGAAAATAAAAAATAACTAAACATTAATGAATCTACGAGCTATCTACACCCAGCTTAAATTTAATACATTTAAATAATTTAGTCAATAAATATTAATAATAAAACAAATGGAAATGATTTAGTTAAATTAGCAAACTCAAATATATAAAATTTGAAATCATAATAAGTTAGATAAAGCTCAGTTTAAAAGTTATGTTTGGCTGGTTATTAATAGTTTGTTAAATATTGATGAAAATTCTTAATTACTTTTAAAATTTTATAGTTCATACTTTACAGTAGTGGAGCTCACAGTTCTTTGGGCCAATTGCCGTGAAGACTTTATTAGTCATACTTTCATGGAAGACTGTTCTGTTGTTCATATCATAGTTAATCCAAAGGCTGTCTTAGCTGTTTCAATTCTGAAACCATTTTATTGTAGGACCCATATGATTCAGTTCTACAATAGTGCCATTCATAAATTAACAGTCACTTTACTTGAAATAAGAGAGAGAGTGAAAAGTGCATCTTTTCATTGTTTTCCTCAAAAAATCAATCTGGAACTAACTTTTATTGGAATTTTTTTTTATTCTAATCTTCCGGATTCACTGAACATGGTTTCCTATTCCAATGATTTTTATTAAGGTCTGAGCATTGGTTGCTGCTTCTATTGGACATTCTAATTTTTTTATTCTCTTATCTGACTTTTTAATTATATAAGAGCCCCAAAGGCTAGTTTGCTTTTCGTTTAATTAATAAAACAATCATTTCCATTTACTGAGATTACATAGGAATCTTTTAACAAAAATATTTTATATTTAGATCTTCTACTTTTTTATAAAATAGTATATTCAAATACTTTTAAAATTTTCCATCTGTACAACAATATATGTTATCGTAACTCTTTTAATTTTGGCTTTTAGTTTTTTTTCTTTTAAAACAATTTTATTTGAGATTTATTTTGCCCTTTTATTTTAGTTTTAAAATAATGTAATGCATATGTATACTGTTACAATATATATATATATATATATATAGTTTATAAACTTTGGTTAGAATATATATATATATATATATATATATATATATTCTAACCAAAGTTTATAAACTTTAATTTAGTTAGTTCATGCTAAGTACATTGATCGCCCTTATAGTTGGCCGGCCCATTTCCAACCTAATAAAGCATAACCAGTGCTATGCACATGCACCAATGTGCAAACTCAGCCTAGCTCAGTGGGTGGTTAGTTATAAAAAAATTCAGCTGCAGAAATATGCAGTTAAGACAAAGAAAGAAATTAAAATCATAAAATAAATTATCATCAGTAAATTAAATATCTTGGGAAGAAAGAGACAACTGTCATCATTCCCTAGTTAATAATTTAGGATAAAATAATATCCTCTCTTTATCAAAAACACATTCTCTGAGCTATAAGTATTTGCACTTTTCAACAACGATAATAACTTCTCATGTTCTTGTTAGTGTTACTAAAAAAAATATCCACTATGTAAATCATTTGCCAATATGATCTGAAAACACGTTTCTTATAACACAATTGAAAACTTTAACTCTTTTATGCCACAACCTTGCTGTAGCATCAATAATAATCAATCACTTCTTAAATAAAGAATAATGATAATAATAATCTCAGGGTTTCTTTGTTTAATTTAGGAAAATACTATCCAGTACTATGCTGGCACACATGACTGGCATTCTGGTAAGCTATAGGAAACATTCACTTCACTTAAAAGCTAATGTGTTCTCACATATCATAAAGACTATAACTATTTAAAAGAATGATAAATATGATCAATAATGACAAAATAATCACATAAAATTTTGAATAATAAAGTTTTTCTATCCAGAATCTCAGTCAGAATAATCCAAATACAAGGGTACGTTTTGTATCCTTCTATCATCCATGACAACACAATAAATTAACTAAGACTAATTAATTCAATAATTTAATGAAATGTAGCTGGAACAATATGCAGTTAGGGTAAGTAACTTGGAAATAAATTTATTCTTACAATTAAATAATGTTTAGTCTGAAGTTTGCAATTCCATAAATAATTCTCATTAAAATAAAATGAAATGAAATATTTAGATCTGCATAAGTTTGTCTATCTGGTATATTAAGCTTTTGAGAGTTTGAAATGATTTCAGACTCAAGAAAAGGTTTTGCAAATATTGTGCAAACACACTTACATAAAGCATATAAAAAAATGAATTCACAACGAATATTGACAAGACTATAATTTATTACCAACATAGAACTAAACAAAATATACAAATTTATTAAATAATATCATGTTGATACGAAACATAAATCAACACATTAATCTGTCTACTGTTCGGGTACAAATTAAAATTATAAATCAATACATGTTGAAAGTCACGCTATTGCATTGGATTAACTTGCTGAAACATGAATCTGATTTACCAATCTGTACATTTAGTAAACTTTCTATCAATCTTTTACTTTGAGTTATTGACTATTAATATTATAATATAAAGTATGCAAAATAACTACATATGATTTATGTCCTTTAATAAAATGGGTTCAATACAATCCTTTTTAAAATATTAACTCTATTACTAATAAAGCTAAATAAGTTATAGTTTATAATTCAATAACTTATTACTAGTTATGGGTCATTGATCAGAAGTCCCCCTCACCATTTCATGCTTAACTTAATGTCCACCTACATTATTATAATTATTTTAATTATGGATATCCGAATGAACACTAAGAATATTTCTTAATTCTTAATTAATACTAAATATTTTGTTTGAACATTCCCTCAATAAATAAGCATTTTTAAAATATGCACTATTTTTTTTTCTTTATTGGTTTGCTTGTGAACTATAAACAAGGCTAGGTAGCACAATGCAGATATTGATCTCAATTACTAAGGCACTACTGATACTAAAGTGTACCTTAAGGAACTAATATATCAAATCTAATATTTACACTTGCCATAACTTTTAAAAGAGCACAATAATCAACACCTTTTATGGTGGAACTATCTCTAATTTTACATGAGGAATGCAGAATAACAACTAATGACTGCAGAGAAAACTACTACACTGAAGCATTGGGTGGTTTCTTGCCTATTACTCAGGCATAAAAAGTCTAGGGGTGGACTCTATCTCACCTCCTAATAAAACAAGCATGCACCAAATATAATCCTCTTTTGGGATTAAACAAATTATGTATCCTAAATGCTATATAAACTCTTGATCATTCTATTCATAAGAATCAATCACATGGGCTATCAAACATACCATAACCCTATATCAAAATTAATCTTCTTATGGAAAATAAAGTATTTTGGGGAGATCATTTCATCCCACAAAATAAAATACATTATAAGTATTAAAATATGCTGAGATTAAGCATATACCAATGCTACACTTAGGCAAGATAGTAAAACACACTGATAAAATAAATCTATCTGAAATATATGCTTCAATCAATATCTGAAACCAATGGACATGACATCAGAAAAGTATAATAATTTTAATTTTAATAAAGGAATATTCAAAAGCACTCAGTAGCACACTAGCTTAAACTAAATAAAGTGGATGTGTTATTAAAGAATAACTGTTACTAAATTACTTAATTAATATAATATAAATTCTGTTCAAACTTTAAACAAGAAATATTGGTTGTCATCTGATCCTTCATGTCAGCTGTGGGATGGCACTATTTCTAGCTAAATTTCTAGAAATATGCTGTTTCCATGGCCGCACCCAAGCCTTTAAGCATTCTTTCTAAAATAAATCCTAGAAAGATTGTTAACTCAGAGTTAAGTCTTCTTTCTACGCTAAAAGGTAGAGTGTTAATGTGGAGTTAAGTCTTCTTTCTATGATAAAACCTAGAAAGAGTGTTAACTCGGCTTAGCAGCTAATGATGTGGCTTTTTCCGATGCTAAAAGCAGAGGAAAATACCATAGTTGTTTGTGTCATACACTACATCGTAATGCTGTGTTATGTATTTTATGTAACAATATTGTACGAGGGTGTGTTAAGTTGATCGTGTCAAAATTATTTAAATTTTCATTGGGGCCTTTTTTAAGATCAGTTGATGTACTGTTACTTTTAACAATTTTAACAGTGTCATGATTGTTTCTCATAAAGCTGTAAGCCTCCTAAATTCTCTATTAGGGTGGGGTAGTGTAAATTTTTTAACGATCACGCTTTGAGTCACGTTTTAGCGAGAAATTTTCCGAGACCAAGAAGATGGCTAATTTCAACACAGAAAACTTGAAAAGATGGGAATTGCCAGACACAGATGCCAGCACTGGAACATTTCTACAGCAGAAAAACATCTGCTGCTGAAAGAAAAAATTGGATTGTGTGGCAAATATATGCAGATTTGAGGTCCAAAAACATCTTTTGACTTTCATTTGTAAGTCTCATTGTTGCCGACGGAAATGTTACACTTCGTAAAGGGCAGCTTGTTTAAGGGATTCCAAATGGCCTTCGTCAAATGTAAAAAATAAAAGTAACTTCAATTTTTATTTAAACATACATCTCTTCTCCCAGTAATTGTTGTTGACAGCAATCAAATGTAAAATAAAAGAAGTAACTAAAAATTTTATTTAAACATACCCCAAAAAACCCTGCTTCTCCTAATAATTGTTGTCATCAGCAATCAAATGGTCAAATAAAAGTAACATAAATTATTCTTTAATCATATAGAAAAAAAATCCTCCCACTAATTGTTGTCGGAAATCAAATGTAAACCAATTAAAGTAAGACCATAAATTATTATTTAAACATAACCCAAATTACTATTTGAACATACACCAAAAAAGACTCACTCTTGTCAATAAAAATTAAAGAAACAACTCTTATTGTCCCATTGTCAAACCAAATATTATTTGGGAAACCCAAATAATTTATAAATGAAAAAAAGAAAGTCAAATCGGTTATCAATCAAATGGTAACCAATAAAAGTAAGTTAAACTTTGATTTAAACATACACACAAACAAAAAAAATGCAAACCCTCCCTTTCTCCCAATAATTGTTGGCAATCAAATGTAAAGCACTAAAAGTAAGGTAAATTATTTTTTAAACGTAAACCAAATTACTATTTGAACATACACCAAAAAAAACCCTTTTGTCAATAAAATTGAAAGAAACAACAACTATTATTGTCCCATTGTCAAAAATATTATTTGGGACACCAAAACAATAATTTATAAACGAAAAAAAAAGAAAGTCAAATCGGTTGTCAATCAAATGTAACAAATAAAAATAACTTAAATTTTATTTAAACATACACAAAAAACAACCCCTTTCTCCCAGTAATTGTTGTTGGCAACCAAATGTAAAAAAAATGTAATGTAAATTAGTATTTAATCATCACCCAAAAACAGCCATCCCTCTCACTAATAATTGTCAATCAAATGTACACCACTAAAACTAACGTAAACTATTCTTTAAACGGTTACATCCCTTCTCCCAATAATTGTTGTCAACAATCATACACAAAAAAAACACCCCTCCCAATAATTAGTGTCAATCAAATGTAAACCAATAAAAGTAAGACCGTAACTTATTATTTAAACATAATCCAAATTACTATTTCAACATACACAAAAAAATACCCTCTTGTCAATAAAAATTAAAGAAACAACAACTATTTTTGCCCCATTGTCAAAAATATGTATTTGTAGAACCAAAACCATAATTTATAAACAAAATGAAGTCAAATCGGTTGTCAATCAAATGTAAACCAATAAAAGTAACTTAAATTTTTATTTAAACATACACAGACACACAAAAAAACACTTCTCCCAATAAATGTTGTCTGCAATCAAATGTAAAATAAAAGTAACGTAAATTATTATTTAATTGTACACAAAAACACCCCTACCACTAATTGTTGTCAGCAATCAAATGTAAATCTATAAAAGTAACATAAATTATTATTTAAAGATCCATCAAAAAAACCTGTTCTCTCATGAATTTTGTCAATCAAATTTTACAAAACAGTAACACTATTTAAAAAAACCCAAAGAAACTATTTGAACATACACCAAATAAAGACCCTCTTGTCAATAAAAATTAAAAAAAAACTATTATTATCCCATTGTCAAAAATATTATTGGGGAAAAATAATTCAGAAATGAAAGAAAGTAAACTTTGTAAACAAATAAAAAGGGAATATTAATAGAGAATCACTAGCCCGGGAACGTTATATTATTGTGTTTTTGGTTAGAAATAGCGCCATCCCATGGCTGACACGAAGGATCAGATGAGAACCAAAATATCTTGTTATAGCATTTGTTTTCTTAGAGTTATTTCTGATAAATATAAATATTTATTTTACCCGTTAAATAAATATAAAACATTGTTCTTTTAAGTACCTAACATGCAAAGTTCATATCTTCAACTGCATGTAATAAATCAGATATATTTTATAGATTTTACTTCATATCAAAAACAAACTTAACCCAAAATAATTATAGTAAGACTTACCTTTGTCATTACAAGATCCTTAAATGTTACGTGACAGATATCAACCTTAACCTACATTAATATTATAAAAAAAAAATTACAAATTAGTTTTTCTTAAAAAAAAAAATTAAATAAGTAAATGCATATTATCTCATTAGCTTAACAATTTTTCTGTTGAGCTGTTTGTCCAGGTGAAGAATTTTCATCCAGTCACATTTTACAAAGCACTGAAAGTAATAAATGCATTTTTTTTCTTCCTTTAATGAAAAGTTTTCTTTTATTTAGCAATTCTAATAATAATCATGTAAAGAAAATTATAATAGAACCAAAGATTAATTCTCAATTGAATTATAATAATAAAATTTGGATCCAACAAAAAATAAATGAATATTATAACATCGACGATAAACACATATTATTTATTGACTACACGTATAATTAGCTAGCTTATTTATTAGAGAAAATTCGCACTTTTTCCTATAGATTAGTATGATAATAACTGCAGTTGACATATAGAATGTATGAAGTTATAAGAATTCTACTTTGCATATAGCAAACTATATATTTTACTTTTATTCTTAAGTCAATAAAGATATTAATTTATCATTCATAACCTTAGAATTTTATTTTCTAATAGTAATTTTTCTCTTAAAGAATGCATGTATTTAATTTCACACTTATTTCAATAAAGTTTTTATTTTTTTTTCTTAAAAAAATATGCAGGTATATAACTTATTATTATTATGATTATTAATCTTTCTAGACAATTCTTAGTGAACAATCCCAGGTATAAGATGGCATTATTTAGAAACGCAGACGATATATATTTAAAAGAAGCGCTAAAATGTTTCTAGTTCTTTTTTTCTCTTAATATTATTTCTATTTATTTTTCTTCTGTACCAGAAAAATACTACTAAAGAACAAGTTATTAGATAATTATTTCCAAATTGTAAAATATTTACTTTCCTTAATTTAAGTAAAGTAGGACTTTGCCTAATCCTTTTAGTTAATTATTTCATTTTTTTAACTTTGTTGAAAAACTTTAACTTTCATGAAGCAATAAATTTTAAATGTAGAAAGTTTTTAAATAGTAAAGAGGGCATAGAAAGTCAAGATATCTTACCAAAAGATTCAGCAACGCATTTTTAATAGAACTTTCTCTAGATTATACATTTATTTCTGCAAAATTTTTAAAAAATTGTGTTACCAAATTACAGGACTTTTATATCTTTGAAGAGCAGAAAAGACAGATGATCTTAAAAAAATGATTTGATTATGAATTTGGTCATTCTTAACTCTAGCGACCTCTTCCAAGAAAAAAAATAATCACTTGATTATAACATAGACAAAAGGAAAAAAACTTATTACAATCATATAGTTTTCAGTATTATTTAAATGGATTACAAAGTAGTTTAATAATGAAAATAATAAGTACATTTACACCAACAATAATTATCTGTGATTTTAATTATACATAAATTATTTTCTACAAATGAATTTACCAGAAGTTATTTTTCCTTAGAATAAGATGATCTTAAAATTATTTAATTGACATTTGTGTTTTTCTTTTCTTCTCTACCCATCTAAAAACTAACTACAGTTTATTGTATTTGTTTTACATTATATTAATTTGCTCTAATAAACAATATCTTAATTAAATTATTCATGTTCTTTTAAAATCATGATATTGCATTAGAGAATATATTATTTATTCACACAAACCATGTCTAGGTCAATGAATAGCAAACTTTGCTAACCAATTATTACTATTTTTATTTTATCTTTTTATTTTTTTAAAGAATAGCATTGATTTCATGCAGAAATAATGCTAAATAAATCCAGTGCCAAAAGCACTGGGTTACAATTCTCCCACCATTATAAATAAATAAAAAAATAAAATAATACATGCATTCTTAACATTTCATATGGTATTAATAAGTCAATATTTTAATTCACTCATAAGTTAATAAATACAAATTTTAAAGATTCAATTTTGCTTTAGATATGGTAATAGGCTTTGGGCATTATAGGTACCTCTCGTTCCATCAGAGATTGAGACCAGAAAGGCATTCTCACCCACTTGTATAATAATTTCATAGGGGCCTTCATAAAGATGCATGAATTTTTTGAACATATGTTTTTGGAGATTACTCACATGGGGAGTTCTAATTAAGACAAAATCATGGACTTTAAAAGGATGTGGACTGGCTTTAGAATGATGAGTGCATTTATCACCCATCTTTTTAAGATTAATTCTGGCCAGTGCTTGGTCATGTTTGACATTAATGTTTTCCACAATTACAGGTAAAGGTGTTTTGATCAACAAAGGTTCAAGTTTACCAAAATGCAGCCTAATTGGAGACATCCTAGTAGACTCATTTATTGTTACATTTTTATAATTAATTACCTATGGCAGCTTATTGCCCCATTGTTTGTGATTCTGTTCTACATACACCCTGAATAACCTACTTAACTCACACATGATTCTTTCACTTGGGTTGGATTGGGGGTTTCGAATAGAGCACATGATGTGTTGAATATTTTGTTTCTTACCCCACTTTTTTCATGTACCAGAAATGAATGCAGTAGCATGGTCAGTAAGTATTGAAGCAGGTTTTCCTACTAAGGGAATTTGATAAGTTTCCAGTCACTCAATAACATTTTTAGCATCTGTTTTTGGGACTGAATAAGCAGAAACATATTTGGTAAAAACATCATACATAACAAGAATAAATTTTTGATGGTTAAAATGTGGAATTAGTCCATAAAAATCCAGTGCCAATAATTTATTGGGCTGACTGTGAAATATGGGTTGGAGTGTTCCCACATACAATTTATTTTGAAACTTAGTTTTTAAACAAATCTCACATTTTCTAAGTCTAAGGGCAATTGATTCTGACATCTTATGAAAATAAAAATGCTTCTTAATAATAGGAGCAATTTTCTGAATCCCATAGTGTCCATACTGGGAGTGGAGATAATCTATTAGTTTGTTGACTAAACATAAAGAAATAATTTCTCTCCAAGAACTTTCATCCCCTTTTTTCAATTTCTTCATTAAAATCCTATTTTTAAACCTATACCTTTCTCTAATTCTATCAGCATACTTACTTTTCTGACCTATTTTTGCTGGGTCTGATAAGAAATGAACTATTTGCTTAAGCTTAGCATCCTGTGCTTGCAGTAGTTCTAAATTTGTATAATCTCTAACTATTTCTTCCTCTAACAAACTAGACATATTACAAATAATTATATTTTCAGTACTGGAGTTCTGATAATTAACAGAGACAGGATTGCAGCTAAGAATATCTGCAATGACATTATCCTGTCCTGAACAATATATGATTGTATAATGATACTGTTGGAGATAAAGACTCCATCTGATTAATTTTTCATTATTAAGGTAGCTCTTGTTGAGGAACTCTAAACTATGATGATGAGTTAATACTATAATTTTTGATCCCAACAAAATCTGTCTAAGTTTCTGAAATCCCCACACCAACAGCTAATGCCTCTTTTTCTGTGGTTGTATAATTAAGTTCAGCCCCCCTTAAATGTCAACTTAAGAAATATAATACTTTAGGTTCCCTATTTTCATTAAATTGGTATAGAATAACTCCTAAATCAAACCCACTACTGTCTGTTTGCAAATAGAACTATTTATTTAAATCTGGATAGGCTAAAATTACTGTCTTTAAAAAGTTATCTTTAATACTTTGAAATTCCCTTGTATGTTCCTGGATCCACCTCCACTTTTCACACTTTTTTAATAAAACAGATAAGTGCATAGTATTATATGAAAATTTTTTATAAAATCTGTGATAATAATTACACAGTCCCAAAAATGATCTCATGTGCTTTCTAGTTTTAGGGACAGGAAACTTTTGAATTGCAGCAATTTTGTCTAAATGGGGTTTGACTCCTTCAGCACTAACTAATTGACCAAGAAAATAAATTTCTCTTGTAACTAAAATACATTTTTTTAAATTGACTTTTATATTGTTACTGGAATACTCATGAAGAAACATGCTAAGATGCTGTAAATGATCATTTAAATTTTCTGAAGCAATGATAATACCATCAACATACATAATTAACATATATAATTAACATATATAATTGAAAAGACCATACTCAAGCATCTGATAAGGTCAGACCCATTATTAATTAAACCAAAGGGCATCCTTTGAAAAATATAAGATTGACCCTGGTAATGGAATGCCATATATTTTTGATCATTTTTGTGGAGTGAGATTTTCCAATAACTGGCTGTTAAATCAAATGTGGAGAATATGCTCTTCCCGTTGAACTTCAACAATAAATCCTGAGTAGGTGATGGTATGTCATGCTGAGGGCCAGTATGCTGGTTGAGTGTACATGCATCCAGGCAGACTTTAATGGATACATCTTTCTTTTTAACTACTACCAATGGATTCACATAAGACGAAGGACTGGGCTTAATTATCTGCCAGTCAATCATCTTATTAATCTGCTGTTGAACCTCTGCCTGGTACTGATAAGGAATGGCATAAGTACACTGCTGGAAAGGCTCATTATCTTTCAATTTAATTCTATGAACATACCCTTTCAATATACCAGGTATTTTGGAAAAAATACATCTATACTGGAACAACAACTGGAAAAATGGTTTATAGTATTCTGGGACAATAATACATGAACCGTCTAGCTTAACTTTAATATTTACATCAACTGTTGCCTCCTGTCTGGTCATTAATTGATTCATCTGACTATTACCATTGACTATTAGAGGGCAAATATCCTCTTTACATCCAAAAGTTTCATTTCTGTAATCAATATAATGTAAGTCAGAATCGTCTATCTCACTAACACACTGCAGAATTAAACCCCAGACATGAAACTGAACATTCTAGGAGGGGTTGCCTTCTAGATATACTAAGTTCGAATCTAAAGCTCAAATTTCACAGCGCCATCTACGTGACAACGCATCTGATGCCACTACTAGTATGACCTTTGACCGGTGCCTGGTGGTCAGGGAGAAACAAAAGACTCTATACTAAAAGAAGTTTGGGTGGCTAATTAATGTCTATGGATTTACAAAAGAAATGCAGAAAATATATATATAGACCGAGACAGTGATAGGAATCAATAAAATAAGATATCAAATTTAGTTTAAATAATTTCACAAAATTTATTCATAAAATATATATATAATGCCACTGTCTGCTTATATGAGACAGGGATGCGTATTAAATAATTGTGGGCATTATATTTCAATAAATGACAAAAAGGTTTTAAAACAAAGTGATATATTCTATTCCTTGGGCTAATAGCATTACGATAATGTGCTTGATGAAATAGGAACATGTGCGAGGTGCTTTGAGTAATTATACAAGTTTAAGAAAATATTTGAAAATTAAGTGTTCTAAAATATTTATTGATTTCGAGAATAGCACAGACTAAAGCTTACTAAGCAACAAAGTGGGAATGGGATCAAAGCCTTTATTTGAGAATAATAATAATAGAGTTGCATTGGGAGGTCAGTATTGCTGATAATGAATTTATTAAAGTTGGAGGGTGTGACACGTTTAAGTCACGGATGCTTTGTAAAATAAATATAAAATAAAACAATATTGAAGATCCGGAATAATTATGGAGGGTTTTACTCGGATTGAGA